>OOFC01047941.1:11809-33657 GCA_900323345.1 Pseudochromis fuscus
TAAGATACTCTTTATTGATCCCACAGTGGCAAATTCACAAAATACAGCAATACGAAGAGAACAAATAGTTTGAAATACTGAAAGAATAATAATAATAGTAATAATAATACTTAAGTTAATATAGGCCATATTGGGAATACTCCTGTATTCAAGTATTTTTAAACAACAATATGACAGCGTTTCACAGATTCAGATTTTACATTGCACAAGAATCCGTACGTCCGACGTCACCGCGCCTCTTACGGTTCCCCATGACGTCATTACGCATCGTTTCCAAACAATGCTCAGGAAAAAGCCACGTTGACGAGACAGACTGAAGTGTAGTCCACAAATTTCAGGCAGAATAAAACAGGGATTTGTTTGTTAGTGTCCCCGGTGCCTCCTCGCAGCAGACTCCGGATCAGAACCAGCATGTCGTCGCCCCCGAAGGAGAAAGTGGAAACCAAAGGCGGACACCCTCCTGCAGGTAAAGCTCCCTGTGCTGCTGGCTTGTTTTTGAAAGCTTCTTGCAAACCTGAAGGCCTTTTGTTGTTGCACTGTCTCATACCAAGAAAAGAATAAGCAGACGGTGATTACTACATATGCAGTCCTTAAACTAGCAGATAACTGTAACGTGTTTAATCGATCTTAAATGCGCGTAGCATAATCTGCCATATTTCTCAGTTTCGCAGATTTCCTTACTTCCTGATTGGCGTGGGATCTTACACCATCATGAAATGTGGTGATATTGTAGCGACTGTTAATCACAGCACTGGCCGATGTAAGGTTTTTAGTTACAATGTTGCAGTAAATGGCTGCTGGATGGTGCTGACGTGGAGGTCAGGGTCTCCGGTCTCTGTGGATGGAGGAAAAAAAGCAGATAAGGTGTACGTGGACATGCAGCGGTGTGGCAGGGCAGTGGGCCACAGCAGCTGCAGGGCTGATAGCACAGAAAGATAACAAGTGCCCTCTTGCACCCGCCCTGTGATCAGTGGGAGGCCTGCAGGCTGCACGGTGTCAGGTATGATAATGCAGATATATGAGCCTCTACATGGGGCTTTCTGTAAGCACTGAGGTCAGAGGTCAAGGTACAGAACAGCTGCTAAGACTTAATATCTTGCTCATGGAAACTTGCAAGATAACGTTGAGGGGTAGATCACATACTGTGCACTTTAACCATATATTCAAATCCTTAAGTCCTAAATTCTCAAGGTGATGTCCCCAAGTGTTATCTTAGCTATCAGGTGAAAAGCTGAAGTATTATATCAGTATTGAATTCCTTTTTTGATGTTGTGGAGTTTTGCACTAAACGCCTCAGTTGATGTGGTAATCGCTGCGTGTGTGTGTCTCTCCGTGTGTGGGTGTGTTGCAGTAAAAGCAGGAAATATGAGGATAGTGCAGAAGCACCAGCCAGCTGCTCCTGCCCCCCCAGAACCACCACAGAAAGAAGATGAGGAGGAGTACGTCAGCAGCAGGTAACACACAGTATTGTACGTGTATTTTTGTGGAGACCCTCATTGACATAATACATTCCCCACCCCTAGCCAAAATGTCCTCACTTCCCAAAATGTCCTCACTGTGTAGGTAAAAAAGAGTGTTCCGGTTCTCACTTTGCAGCAAGTACAAGAACACACACACACACACACACTGCTTTTGAAAAGGCTACTGAGCAGTCTTTGTAGGCCCACGTGGTCGAAAGGTCCCTCTGCCTGGAGCCTCTCCTTGAGATAAATGTAACAAGTGACACAAAACTACCACAAAGGAACTATGAAGAGACATTAGCGATGGAAAGTAGATGCAAATTATCACTAAACTAAAAGGGAAAATGACAACAACGACTAAGACGTGCAAAATGACTACTCCAGAGAGACACCAAACTACTGCAGCGAGATGTTCAACATTCACAAGGAGAGATAAAATAACTCAGTTTATCTTTCATTCAGGTTTGGTGGGGGGGCGGGTTATCATGCTTGTACATTCTCATTATAAGACATAAGTAAACACATAACAGGTAGATTGACAATTTGCCTGTGCAACTGTGGTGATTTGTAAGTTGGTAATCACAAACACACGGCCTGCAAATTGCCAACCAAGAAAATTAGCTGCTTCTCTACAAGGCTACACTGTAGGCAGTTGTTCAGTAGACTTTTCTGTGTACTGTTGCCGGCTAATTCAGTAAACAACATAATTACTGCATAATTACAGCATTAACTTGAGCGGCCCATTCAGCAGTCACTATTGTTTGCTATAAACAGTCCGGGTTTGCATGTTTTACATCATGCTGGCTCTATTTCCCACCGACAATAATTGTTCAGTTTCCACATTAGCATGTTGAGCTTTTTGTTGTTTGAATGCATTGTTTGTACTGAGGCCACTCTCATTTTGCAATGGAGGTGGTGCAAGTTGTTGCATATTTTCAGTGTAATTTTGTGCGTGTGTTTGTCCGCCTCCACGCCCTCATATGTCTGCTCAATATTCATGAAGCCCCGTCAGCTATCTGCATATTGGTACAGGTGGCGTGTTCACACCGCATATCAGTTTGTGCGTTAATGAGAGGTGATAAATGGCAAGTGACAAGCGGTACACAGCAGTGAGCAGGGTTCAAGAACATTGCCAACTGTCAGGAAATTTTTCAGTACTTCATACATGCACACACACTAAAGTACATATTGTGTGTTCGTTTTTATATTTTCCTGTATTTCAGAGGAGTAGTAAGCCTGTCCATGGCAGTAAATCATTTCCCTTTGTTCCCCTTTTTCCTTTATGCCAAGAAGAGTGGTTGTAACAGACATGAGGTCAAGTAGACAACAAAAGAGAAAAACAATATGCATGTTTGAGGACACTCGAGATTAAATATGAAATGTCTAAATGTCACAGTGGACACAGATCTGGGTGTGACTGCCTTTCCTCTCTTTTCAAATACGTACTTCCTTATTTTTTACATTGTTTCACAGGATGTGGAGTCACACTGCACATCTTAAGAACTAAGTTAAGACTGTGAGTAATATCCCTGTATTACATTAAAATCTAAGATTTTTACGTCACACGATGAGTTTATTGTATGAAAATGACAAAATATGATATCGTCCAATTTGATACAGTGAAACCGGGATAAATTTTTGTCATAATGACCTACACACTTGCTTGATACTTGTTTAATAACTGAGTATTTGTCCAATAATAAAACAGCTGTACAGTTATCAGTACATTGCCACAAACAAAACCTTCTCACTGTTTGCATTATCTTTTCGCATTGCACCTTTAGTGAAAGACGAACCAAATGTGTTTTAAGTTGCACAGATAGATTTATGCATGACTCTCACTCCTGTGTGTAAACTGGCTGACCCGCCATCCAGGCTGTAACGGTTACTGTAGTATTTATGTTACATCCAGTTATTTTCTTTTAGAGCTTGCAGTCCAAGAAGAAAAATTATTACCCGGGTTGTGTAGATAAATTAGACAAATAGAGCATTTTAATCAAAGATGAGACTCATTTTGAATCAGCCTTTAGCTTGATAAACTTCTCCTGGCTCGGCTGTGTAAATGCAGGTTTACCGCCCTTATGTGAAATGTTTATCTTTAACTAAAAATTACCTGTCAGAGCATCCAAAAAGAGAGGCTGAGTAACTGCACTCCATCAGGAAATGCAGTCGATGAAACTCCCTCACTCTGTCTGTCCCTGTCTGTGTCACGCTGATGGACGTCTAGCAGGTGGCTACTGGGTAAATTTCACATTAGTAGCAGCCAGTGAAGCGTTGTAGTCAGGGGAACACCTGCCGTACCCAATCTAGCTGAGATGGACAGATGGGGCAAAGAGAGAGAGAGATAGGTGGCTGGGATTATGGCGAGGAGGAGAGGATTATTATGGTATGGTAAGGAAGTGGGGGAGAGGCGGGTGTCGTGGCAATATGAAGATATGGGACGGGTAAGAGATGGAGGAAGGGAAAGCAAAAGTGGTGACCCAGCAGAGGTTTTTCCTGCCTGCTAACTGTCAGGTTATCAGTTTTTCAAATACATTAGGAGTAAATCTAGAAAACATTCAGGCAATCTGTGTAAGAAGAAAGAAGATAAGGAAGCTAAATAGATGTACACGTGGGTTTTATCCTCACTCAATGCGTTGCTTCTCATTAAAGTGAACAGCCAGTTTATAAACTGCTGGAAAACAAAATGATCATAGGCTTTACGTCGGTTGCCTCTGATGCCTCTCCTACATATTTTGGCGAGAGGTGGATGTGTTCCAGAGGCTTATATTTTAAAAAAAGAGGTGGTGCTGAGGTTGTACGCTTGACTAAATCACTGCACACACACACACTGTACATAGCGACTGCGGTGAAATGTGCAGTAAGCTGACAGCTCGTTTTGAAAAGTTGAGAGGAGAGAAAGAGGGAAAGAAAGAAAGGAGGAGGAGGGAAGACAGGCAACAGGCATCAGTTTCTATAGCAACCCCTACCTCGCCCACGGCAACAAACTTCCTGCTCTGCTGAAGCAGAAGAGAGGGATGGGTGGGGTAGCGGTAGCAGTGGTTTTAAAGCAGAAGGAAACTCCAAACGAATGGATTAATTCAACATTTCATCCATTTGACTTATTAGTTAAATTTTTCTTCCTGTGTTTTCCTCCCTCCTCTCTCCTGTAACTCTTCCTCTCTCCTGGCACAAAGCGACTCCTCTCCAGGACTGCATGCAGCTCTCTACTGCCCCCTGCAGACTGCTCGTCCACGCTCCTGGACACACACAAAAAAACCACAGCACAGATCGTTGTCACTTTTGGTTTCTCTCGCTTCCTGCGTTCTCTTGGCGTCTCTTTCCTTTTTTCCTTACAGATAAAATAGATATAAAAAAAGATGCCAGTATCTAAAGCCTTTTGTGTGGTATCTAAATCGAGGTTTCAAGGCTCGCAGTAGTGCAATTTTGCAAATCCGTGATTAAGAAGCTGAGAGTCTGTTGTCTGTTTATCAAGCGTGACTAAGACCTGTTATCGTGTTTGTGTGTCTGCTACTTGTGACTGTACAGTACGTACGTGTTTAGCCAGTCAGGTGAAAAACTCACACTCTGTTTTGGTTCCTGTTTGACTTGGAAGAAGTTTTTTTTTCCACATATTTGGACGAAGGAGTCAAATGCTTGTCTCGTTGACAAGCTTAAACCCTTCACTCCGGCCTGTCTCTCTGTCTAGACATTTCTTATCTGCCTGCCCTCTGTCTCTCTGGCCTTATTGTCCAACCCCACTAACAAGAGGCAAAGTTTGATTCTAACATCCTTCGAGTGCATGTACTGGCTGTTCCCTTCTTCACTGCGTCTTTTTGAGACATCTCCTTTCCCTCTGCAGTCTGTTTTTAAAATCTCGCCACAGACTGCACAATGGAGAAAGATTCAATAGAATAGAGTCATGTGACAAACCCAGCATGATGTACATAGCAGCCCACGCAGCGTGTGAATACATATCTAACTGAGCATCCCTATTTACCTCAACCCCACTGCACCAAACAGTAGATTCGCTTTATATGTAGCATGTGAAATTGTGTGAAAACCAAAGCAGAAATGCATATTTAGATCCAGTCCTTATAGATTTTCACTCCTGAGGATCATGGTTCAAATAGATCTTCTGCAGTAGCTGCTAGCACACATAATAGCATGCCATTTTTTCTTCGTTTAATTATCATTTGTGAAATAAAACCAGATACCTTTTTCTTGCACATACAAACTAAATCACCATTTTCTACAATATTTTCTTCCTCTTGCACGTTTGATCTCCATTTGTTCCACGCATAACCTTAAAATGTTTAAAACTCTATTTCCACCGCTAGCAAAGCATTCATTTAAATGAAAGACACTTGTGGCACTAATGTGCCATATTTTAGTTAATTGAATTGCTAATCGAGAACCTCTCGACCTCGCAATTTGACAAGTGGCTAGCGAGGAATAAATCAGCGAAATTCAACATATCCAAGCGTTAATTTAATAGCAAGGTGTAAATATTCTCATTAAGACAAGTAGCAGAAGGCTTTTCAGTGCCAGGATGCTGATTTGCCGAAATCGAGGTAGGACAGATGTGTTGAAAATTCATAACTGTTAATCGACCGTGATTGAAAAAAGTTCTGCATGGATTGAAAAAGATTAAAAAGTAAAGTAGCAGATGTTTCAAATGTTGTGAAATCTTAAGTGTTTTAAATGCCGAGGCTGCAGTTTGCAGCGCGTGAGAGAAACTTTCCATCTTTTCTGACATATTTAGGTTGTTAATGAGGTAAGCTATAAGTTGGACATGCTTGCTGCTATAGCTAATGTCTTTGAGTGGAGTTCTGAAGGTGGCAAACATAACTGTACTCTTTTGCCGGGGGTGACGATGCCGTAAAATTAGACGGCGCTCGTTTGTCATGTCAAGGTCGATACTTACCTCGGGTTCCGCATTCCTCCTCCTCCTCATCTTTTTTTTTTTACCTCAGCCTCCATCCCTTCGTTCCTTTCCCTCTATGTCTGAGTGAGCGCTCACCTCCCTCTCTCCTTCATCCTCTTTTCCTCTCTTCTAACAGTCTGTTATTATATAGGTATTTGGCTTCCCTGTTCTCTCTGCCCTCTCCCCTCCTCCCTCCCACTCCCACTCCTCTGCCTCCTCTATCCGCCATGACCTGCCTTTACCCCTCGTCTCCCTTCTCTCCTCGCTGTCCCCACTTCTTTTTCACCTCCGACTTCTTAAATCTTTTCCTTCATTATCATCCTTCTCTTTAACTCTCTCTCATTTTCTCTTGGTTTTTCTCCCTCCCCCCTTTTCTTCTCATGCTTTCCATCCAGAGGCTGTGAGCCCCAGTGTTTGGCCAGAATGAATGGGAGCTATTTAAGCTGCTGGCAGGTCCATCCGGTGTGTGTGTGTGTGAGAGAGTGTGTGTGCTGCCAAAAAGAGTAAGACTATGGGTGTTATGGGTTTTGACAACTTGGGATGCCTGTATTTTGGCACAGTGTCACTTTAGGGGTCTGGATGTCACTGGACAGGTGGACTTGCATGTGAGTGTCGACCTAAACTATATGCAGAGAGCTGTATTTTAACCATGAACACACTCTTAACTGTATGATTTCCAAATAAAAATAGTTTCTAAAATTCTCTTTTTCTTTTTTAGTCCACCAAAGGCCCCCGTGGTTGTGTCTGGAGTGGTTACAAAGGTAAGACACACACACATACACACACACCACACAGACAGAGACCACCAGTAGTGATGAAATGAGCATTATAAGGTGATTTATATCTGGGACAGGAGCTCTACAGGGAGCAGTAGGGGCTCGGTGCTCATGAAGTACATGAGCGAGATGGGAGAAAAAGCAGAGGAAGATAAAGAGAATATCTGTGCCAGATGGAGGGGAAAAAAATGAAGAAAGCTTAGGATCGCTTATCAGTTATTTATAAATCTGGTCACTGTTAATGATTTAATTAACCACTACACAAACCCACCACATTTTGCAGCATCAAAATGGACTCCTTTCTAAAACAGTCTACTTTCGAAAATTTCATCCTTCACATATTTTGGATTGTGCTGTAGCATATTGCTTTAACTGCCGCAACCCTGCAGTTTGTGTGTGTGGGCTTTTACATCCTTGACCTGCCGCTTTGAAAAGTGGGTCAAAGCCGATGAATAGCTGTTTTTGTTTTGACTGTACGTCTATGTGTGTGTGTGAAAAGTGTCCTTGACTCTGTGGATGGCTTCTTTCCTGTGCTGTGTATGTGTGTGTCTGTGTGTGTCAGGCCGGGCAGATTGTTTGCGGAAGATTGCAGTGATATCAGAAGGTGGCAGGCTACCCATTTATCCCCAGATCCTCCTCTAGCCTTCCCATTCGCCCCCTATCACTGCCATCAAACCCAGAGGCTAGCAGAGCACAAAGCCTCAGAAAAGCCTTTTAGGAGCTAAGTGAAACACTTCAGTGTGTGTGTGTGTGTGTGTGAGAGTAGGCTAGAGGTGTCTGTTTGTGTGGCTTGGGATTTTTTAAAATTAAAGAATAAGACATCTCCTGGCTATGTACTTTCACTTTTTTTTATCCAGTAGAAGAATGTGATTGTAAAAAGGTTTTTCACAGTAAAAAAAACTGCTAAACATCATGTCGCATCTAATGCAAGAATAAAGAAGAAGAATTACAGGGAGCACACATAGTAGACATGCTCCTTCCTCATGTCCAGAGCAGTTTGCCTGCTCAAGATCACCCAAAAGTCTTGTTCTGTTACCCCCCATAAAACACCCAGTCATCCTCAGTGTCAAGCAATACATCATAATTCAACAAAGAGAGTCCTTGATACGATATCAAAGGAAGAAAAAATTAAGTTTTTATAAGTTTTACATTTCACACAGACAGTTCAAATTGTAAAACTCAAGAAGTAATTAATTGTTGAAAAGAAAGTTCAGCATATCGGGTCAGACGGTTCCGCTGTCGAGTAAATTTGCAGAAAAATGGCACATTTTCAACAAAGCAAAAAAAAAAAAAAAGATTGATTGATAAGCAAATTCTTTAATAGGCATGGAAAGAAATAAAATATCTTCCACCATTATTGTACAACTTTCTGACAATATCTTTATTAAACTTTGCAACATTACATTTATGTGGACAATTCAACACTCTTCAACCGGATGAACCCAAAAAGATTAAAATGCTAAAAAGAGAGGTTGGAAACATGTCCTGCCAATCACCCCGACTTCTATTCACAGTGTATTGCAATGATACAGTTAATTTGTTGTATTCCCTCCCATACCTCTGCATCAGTAGGACTGAGGTAGTTGGAAGAAAAGCTCTGAGCTTCACAAGAGAGAAGAAGGGCAATTGGAGGTCAACTCCATCCCCATCCCTCGCAGTTAGCTGTGGAATTGGCTTTAAATGAAAGAAATACGCACACACACACAGACACACACAATAAATGTTTTGTGAACACTGACACACAAACACACACTACTGGAAAAACTACCGCATACAGTACAAAACCAACACATACAGACAGGATTAGGGTCAAAAGCAAGGATGGGGTGGGCGAGCAAAGTTCATTGAGACTATGTGTGTGTGTGCGTGTGTGTGTGTGTGTGTTGAGCGTTGATTAAAGGGGTTATATAACTTCATCCATGTGGACATCCCAAGAAGGAAATGTGGAAATGAGAATATCAAGGAACCATGTGCGAGGTTATTATATTTATGACCGAGTAGCAATAACCACACATGGTAACATCTGGACAGATGCTGGCATCAGCGAAACACCAACTTAACTTAATACTAAAATCCTGTATTTCAGATGAAAGAATTAAAACATTCAGTAATCCACTTAGTCATGCATACAGAGACGTAATGTGTATTTACTGTGTGCTTTTCATACGGTCTTTAAGCACACAGCTTTAATCAAGCTCACCACCCACCCCTCAACTTATGCATCAGGAGTGAGTGAGCAATACGTGCTCTTCTTCTTACCTGGGACATTTTTTTTGCTAGACACAAGAACCCAATGCAAGGAAAAACAAGTCTGAGCAACAGTGAGCTGGCAGGTAAAGATAGAAAAGAAACAAGGAAGGAATCCACTCGTGACTGTAGTAAGTCTGTGATCAAAACTCTGTGAGTGATCAAATTCCTGTTTTGATCCGATTTAGGAGCGAGGTTGTTTGTGGGCACATTTCTTGGAATAATAGATTGAGGTTGCGGAGCAGATGAGCAGCGAAGGATGAGTGCTCTATACTGTACACTTCATGCACTTTGGGGATTTCCTCATTGTTATTGTGATTATCAGAGAGGACGGATTTAAAAATGGGCCATGAAGTGCACATACTGCATAGAAACAATCACTCTCTTTGCACAGACACTGGAGTTTGACAAACTAATATTTCAGAAAGCTCTCAAGATAACTGAATATTTCTTGAAAATACATATAAGTATATATATTATTACTACCTTTACCACGAAGATTGTCTTTTCACTCTGTATTGATTTTTTTTAATCTTATAACAGCGTAAAAGTTTTAACTAGACAGTGTTTCTGTTCACCAAAAGAGGGCAACAAAGTTCACTGTATAGCATCATTACTCTGTTATTAGTGCAGTCATACACTGTATTACTCTAATTTTATTCTGCAGTTGTATCAGTACTGACACAACTGTTTAACCGGGAGAGGCTTCCTCAACTGCCAGACATTACAAAATGCAGCACTTGGGGGAAAAACAAATGGGTTTCCTCCTGTTGTGGTTCATGGATTTCAGTACAAAGGTGCAGTAAACGCCACATTGAAAAGAATCCAAACTATTTACACACAGCTTGCCTAGTTTTACTGCTTCATGTGCAGTTAGACCTGCAGGAAAACCAGCTGTTGTGTCTAAAGAATTTGGGTTTCTCATGCTTTTTGTAATGATTGTGTGTTTTTAAAAAAAAATAATGGTGCTTTCACTCAATTAATCTATGCTGCCAAGAATAAAGAACCACAACTGTTTTTTCCAGTTTGTTTTGGCCTATTGGTTGGTGGATGTTTGTTAATTTTCCTGGGAATGGATGAGGTGGCCGTATTGTAGATGCTTATATTGATGTAGTAAACACTTAATGCACTTCTTTCTATTGCCCTTACCTCCCTATGTGTTGTGTTTTTGTATGTGCAGTGTCTTGTAATGTGCAATGTGGACAAAGTGCAATTTATTATGTTTGTTTTATCACCGTGGAGGCATGTTGTGCACAGGATACGAGACCAAATCAAATTTCCCTATGGGTACAATAAAGATGTATCGTATCGTATCGTATCATTGACTGACTGTGTTCTCTTCAGGGTGATAAGGACTTCACCCCAGCAGCTGCCCAGGTGGCCCACCAGAAGCCCCAGCCTTGTGTCCCCAAGCTGCCCACCGCCCAGCACTTCAACCAGCACATCCACCAGCCTCGCAAGTGAGCCAGGCAGCGGACTTCGACGGCTATGCTAACTCCACCAGCCGGCCTTTCCCAACGGAACACATAAGAAGATGAAGGTGTTTCCCCTCCAGGCACAGATCTCCTCCAATCATCAAGAGTAATTTGTCTTCGCCTGTTGCGTTACACGTTCAAGCAAATTTGTCCGCATCAGGCATCCAGTGTCAACACAGCCATTGTAGAAGTCCCACTCTTAATACCCATGTTGCACTATTTGTTCTGCACTTTCAGGTCCTCTCCTTAAGAGGGGTTGTTTGGCAGTTGTGTAGTCTTAAGGTGATTTCAACCAGTGTGTCTTCTAAAGTGGTTCTTTTTCAACTATTACACATTAGCAGCTAATCTCAGATCTGAGTCTGTTGGGGGAACTCTCACCACAACCAGCCAATCACAGCAACCTATCAATCAAGTCACCAACCAACCAACCAATCGCCTCACAGTGAAGAGCCCAGGTTCCATCCTTCCACCTATGATCTTCACAGACCAAAAACAACCAATCAAGAAATCATCAGGTGGACGCCAGTTTAACGTCACCACAAACCAAAAAAATAAAACACAGAAAGCAGCTTTTAGATTTCAAGAATCAGTCGAGTGTATCACCGAGCTACAGGTATAGCACGGACCAGAGAAATTAAGACGAGCCAATCACGTGACAGCAAGTTGAGGTTACCTGCAAGCATTTCACTTCCCAATACTAACACCAGACATATCCAACAAAATAAGAGTGTTTGATTGACCTTGAATTAAAATTTGGAAGATTAAAAAAATAGATTCCCATTGCACAGTATTGTGTGTGTATTGATCGCTGTCGTTAACCAAGTAGCTTCTTGATGCATGCTGTTGATGTGAAGAGTAGCAAGCAGAAGCTAAATATAATCTTCGAGCCTTAGAAATGCCGACTTAGCTTTTTCCACAGTCTCCTCATACGTCACCTTTCTTACCTTGATTTGTCGTAGAGGCGTCTTCTGCCTCCCATCCCCTGACAGTGTTCACTAATTTTAATGCAAACTCCACCTGTTCCACAGTAAAAGTCCTACCACCAGTGCCTCATTGCTTAGATGTTTCAGATTTTTAAGGCTCATTTGACTCATGTGGATTTACATTTTATGTGCTACACTCTGAAAATACAGCCAGGAAATGTAAAGAAAACCACTTATACTGTGAAGCAGCTGTACGACGCCTGTGCGTTTGCATTAACATTAGCCTGAACATCACAAAGGAGTTCATTAGACGGTGAGCAAAGATTTGCAGGGGAAACCTTTGAAGAAATAGCAGAGTGATTAACTCTCAGACGAAGGTAAATATGGAAAAATATAAAGAGACTAGCACAAGTGGAAAAAAAACAGCATTTTCTACATTCCATAAGAAAGTGTTTGAACCAAGTCGTGTGACCATTAATCAGTGTTGAAGGAAAATGTAACACATTTGCTTTGGCTCATCGCATATCAAAAAGATCTCTATAAACCCACAAAATCCAGATTGGCATTTCCTTAAACACGATACATATCAACACACACAAACACACACCACCTTTTTCCTTAATCACCCAATCCCCTTACACTCAAGTGTCATTTTTTGCAACACTAATATTCAGGTTTCCAGGAAAGAATGAAAGAGAGAAATCTATCTTGCCAAGAAGGAATGATTTCCTATGTTAATTTAAGTTTAAAAGAGTTTTTATTTTTGTTTTTGCTCAGTTTGTTTTCTTGAGTAAATTGTTCAAATTGTAAAGATCTTTAGTCATTATGTGGACTATGTGGTATTAGGTGTGGTTGTCATAGTAAATAAAGATATAGATTATCTTGAAAATGAAACTTTTTGACTTGTCTTCATTTGAATACATTTCTGTAACATCTGTCACACACAAAAACATTTTTAGCTCCTTACTAGAGAAGGTGAATGATACTGATAATGATAATGATTCATAGAAATGGACGAAATAACTCAAATATGATGCAGGTGGGCGAAAAAGTGCAATATTCCCGATGACCACTAGATGCTGGCTTTCCACAATACATTCTTTCCACAAGTGATTCTGTCGTTATTACCGTATTTTCCACGCACCTTCAATGAATGGCCTATTTTAAAACTGATTTCATATATAGGGCGCACTGTATTATAAGGTGCATAGAATAGAAACTACTGTAGAGGCTGGGGTTGCGTTATCCATCCACTAGATGGAGCGCACTGTCATTTTTTGAGAAAATTAACGGCGTCATAGTGCGGAAAATACGGTAGCTTAAGTTAATTATTCATATCCACGAGCTAGTGGTAGGGGAGCAATATTTAGCGGTGTGGTTAGCTTGATCGACAGGTCTGGCCTCCAGTGAGACTAGCGCTGAACTCAAGCTTCATACACATTTGGCAGTGATTCAAGAATTAGACCCGCCTCCTCACCCCTCCCTTCATATCCAAATATGGTCACTTCTGGCTCCAAACAACCAACATAGTGACGATCAAATGCCCAACTCCTGACTCCTAAATGTTTACTTCCAACATGTGGGTACTCTGACAAAGTTCCACCCAGTCGTACTTGATGAAAAGTGCCCCGTACCTCACCTGGAGCATTTGAACGTTCCCATGGTGAATTAGCGGCCTGCACGGAGGGATTAGGGCTCAGGTGGTGTTTTGAAATGAAACAGAAGCATCTCTCCAAGAGCTGTCTGTTTTTTCCCCTCAGCGCACACACAGACACACATGCATGCACGGTGTGCACCAGGTGTTAGTGCATGTAATCCATCTTTACACAAGCATCTGCAACCAGGTGTTCTGTCAGCTTACGTTAGCCCAATAAACCAGGCAGTGCAGGCTTAGTTGGTGCGAGCCTCTGTCAGCAGGCTGAAAGTCCCCATTAAAGCAGACACAATCTCCTTGACTCTCCATGGTTGTATATAGTTCTCTCAGTGTGGCAGACCTCACATCCCCTGCCATACCTTATTAGACTGACTGCAAGAACAGAATGAGAGCGAGGGAGACACTTGCTGAAAATATATTTTACCTCCCAGCTCAGGACTTTCTTGTTGTAGAAGTATAAAATAGATGTATTCTGAAATATTCAGTTTTAACCAGGGTATAGTTTTCCATTAGTAAACACTGGGTCAGTAGTTAGCACATCACATTTGCTATAGAGGTTGTAACTATGACATTAATGCCACATTCAGGGTTTTTAAACAACTGGCAGACTTTAATTAAATTGTGTCTGTCTAGTTAAATTTACATTATGAAGTTAAACTGAACTATCAAATATCAATTAACAGGTATGTAGGTGTGAGGTCTGCAGTGGGACGGCTTCCTCTGAACCCACTGACCGACTCAGTACCTAACAATACACAGCAGCCCCTGAGCAAGGCACCACCCTCTCTGTGTGGTAACGGCGTCTGGCGGCTGTGTGTCAGCAGGTACAGCAGGTTATCTGTCAATGTCAGTCTGACTCTAACACCATAAAAATCATATAACAGGCTACAGGGTTACAGTTTAAGGCACATTAGCCTCACCACCAAGCCATTTTCATTTAGAAGCACTTTATTACATACACCACCAGCTGTTGGCCATGTGGTCCACGGGAACATTAAAACTGGCTTCAGCTCGCTGGGACTGGTCATTTCTGTGACCGAGCTGCCTGAAAATCCAACTGATGTTACGGTTTACCCAGGCGACTGGCGGCAAGTGGGAGGAAAAGATATTTCAGTCACTCTGGTAAAGACTTTTTTTTTTTTTTTTTTAGGATTTGCTCTGGGTCATTTTGATAAGGCAGCAGGGCTGAAATGACCAAGTTACACTGACATATTGACTCCAGTTTTACCAAAAATCAAACTGCTTGCTTTTCCAACTTTATTTTTTCCCCTTTCTATTCCAAGTCTTACCCCATAACATGGCTGGTATCCCAGGAGCAGAACAGTGACACGATCTTATCTAAAACTAACCTATTTTCTGTAGCGTTGCTGTTGGAAAAATGTCTAAAAAAACTTTTTTTTTTTTTTTAATCAAGTTTGGTGTTATCAAAACTCCAGGGAGAAGATTTTCTTTTGTGTAAGAGAGCTGCTCCCTGCCAAGTTTTTCCTCACTTTTTTATCAGCGAGGGCACCACCACTTGAAGTTCATTTTTAGTTCACACATTGTAGATAATTCTGATGCTGATTTAATTGTGAGACATGATCATTTATTCATACTTTACAGCTTTCCAGAATGGAATTCATTAGGAAGGGCCTACTTTATCCCTGATTGCATCACGGTATCATTTTCAGAATAAGATTAAAGAATTTTTAGAAGGAAATTATAATTATATGGCCCTCATACCTTGAGCAATGGGATGGATTACATTTGGTTCTTGCTAATTATGAGAAAATGTGGAGAAATTAACTGTGATAATGGGGATAATATTTTTGAGCATGTATTGTTTATAGATATGGCCAAAAATCTGATTTATTACTATTATATTTGACAAATTAAGTAATTACTTCTGAATGATTTTTTCATATTTGAGATGTACTTTAACTGCATCTACTGGCAATCTATACTGCCTCACACATGTTATAATAGATAATCTTTATTTGAGGAACACATTTCAATTTAAACAGTAATATAGTTACATTATTAACATTGATACCCTCTTATTTATTGTTTTACTTATTGTTTTATTACTACTAATTGTAGAACTATTACACCCTTTATTGTATTTTTATGGGGTTTCAGCAATTTTGATCATCAAGCAATGAGTTTTGTTTACAAATTTTATTCTATTTTTCACTTTTTAACTGTTTAATTTAAGATCAATCAATCATGTCAGTTGCTTCAGGGAAAACATAAATTAACTAGAAAAGCACTCGGAGAGCGCAGACCTCCACCAAGCACAACATTTCCTTCCATATTGTGACTTCCACCAAAGATATTGCTAGTATTAGTCTGTGTTTATTCATATCAATATTAGTTCCACAGCGTCGTGGCTGTTTAAAGATGTCTGTTGCATGTTTCTAGCTTCATTTGGGTTTTTTTTATGATGCAAGTTTCAAAGATCGATTTTTTCATATTCTGGATCATATTATCCGATATTATTCCTTTATCCGGATCAATCTTTGATATATTGTAAACCATGTTAGAAACTTGTCCTGTATTTTTTTTCAAAGTGTCTTGACCATTTTTGGTGGAGTCATATGCATAAATGTTGCATATGGTCCTATCTCCCAATGTTAAAGAATCCTTCAAAAAATTCCTGGATCCAGACAGTGATCCGGATCACTTCCAAAATCTAATCATTTGTTCCTTATCCCCATCTGGACAATCCCTGAAAATTTCATCAAAATCCATCCGTAACCTTTAGAGTTATTTTGGAAACTAACAGACAAACAAACCCCAGCAAAACATAACCTCCTTGGCGGAGGTAAAAATCTTAAAGGGGTTGATAATGTCAAGATTATTCCTCAAACATGAGAAAGTAATGTGCATGTGTACACAAAATCAAATATCAAATCACAGATTGATCAACAAATTATAACATTGAGATGTGTCCACTTTATTCTCCACCTCAATCGTTGTACCAAAACCAACCAGCAGAGGGCCCAAGGATTCCCCTGCTCAAATCCCCCAGGTTCCACAGAAGCCTTCACTCAGTGTTGATCTCAAATCAGGTCACTCTGTCTAAATCTCAGCCTGTAACATCGGCGCGTGACATAATAGCCGTCATACTATCAGCGTGTGGTGCTGTTTATTTTGCTACTCTTGACTTTCTGTGAGAGATTCGGGTCGTGGGAGGGGAGGCGGGTGAGAGAGGTGGGGGAATCGCTGACCAAGCCTCTGCAGCTTCATAATCTCAGGTTACAATCTAAGCCAACAGCTGTGTGAGCTACAGCGATGACCTAAATATTATCTGATGCATTCAGGCTCTAATAGGTTTTGTCTCTCTCTCTTTCATACATGTGCACACACAACCCGGTCATGTAAGTCTTTCCTCTACTCAGAGTCAAATCTGGATGCATGACTCGAGAATTCATTAACCCGTCGTAACTATGAGCATGTAAAGTATCTAAAGGTACCTGAACGCCTCCTTATTTTCCACAGAGGCCTTTTATAATTTCACAGAAAATCCTTAGTGATGGACAAAAGACCAACACGAGTCCATTCAAAATTAATACACTTTTTATTCATGGTCAGTAAACCTTGCACGCCTCATGGCAAACCGCACAAAGTAGACATTGTTTGCCGTGGTACTGCACTACCAGCAAAAAAAACAAAAAAAAGCCATTTTCATATGGAACATTTTCTCATGTTCATATTAAATATGTTAATCCCGCAGCCACTTAAGAGTTCCTCAAGTGCAGAGTTCAGTAAATGTGCAGTTTGCTCATCTTTTGTCATGTTCAAATGGTTTCCTCCGGGCAGTATCTAAGCAGATTGCCACTCTGAAGTCAATGGAGTTTATTCTGAGAGACGATTTGGCTGTGCAGTGCCCTTGTAACCCCTTAGCAACTCATCACCATGTATATTAGACACACACTCTTGGATAGCACTTAAGCCGCAATCGCCATGAGGAGTAAGGACCGTGAAATTGTACTCTCAAAATTCCAGACAATGTTATATCACTGCTCTCTCCGTGGCTCTGTGTGTGTTTGAATCGTGGTTATTTTTTGCACCATTATTTTTTTTCACTGTTTTAACTTTAAAAAGAGGAAAGTGAACTCTCGCTATATAATGGGTTGGCTGTTTTTTTGTTTTTTTTTATCAGAGGGTCCATATGTTATGGATTATCACTTCAGTACTGACCTCTAATACCCCAAAAACTTAGATGAATATTGAGTCTGTTGTTTTTCTTACTGGATGAAACATGGTTCCTTATGGTTTCCTATTCCTCTTTGCAGTGCAACATGGTTGTGGCATTATAAAAATATTAATATACATAAGGCTTAATCACATCCACAGTCACTGTTAGCAGGAGTGTTTATTTCATTTCCATCATCCATGCCCTGTACACACCAAACTCACACATCTTGTCACCCAATGATGGTTTCTGGTGAATATAACTGGTCTTGCTCTGTAAACATTTGGGAAATCATTTAAAATGTATTGGTCTTGGTTTCAATTTAAGACTAGAAAACATTTAAAATGTTTATATATAAGTCTGTGGAAAAAAAAAACTCCATAGTAAATAAAAAAAATTAAAAGATTGTCATCAAAAAGCATTCAAATATCTAATATAAAATATATATGCAAAAATATATTCAGAGTTTATCAATTCAAACAGGAACAAAAAAGCATCTAAAAATATTGCTGGCAAATGCCCTTAGATTCTATACAAAGCTTATATTTCTCAGCCATTATGACACGCTCAAGATTATATTAAATATATCATTCATAAGACTTTTGAGGAATTGCTTCCACTTATTTTTTGGCAGAAAGACGAGCATATTTCTGCTGCGTTATTAAGTGTCTTCTGTTCCAGTGCAGTGCAACAACACCACACAAACACTGCTGTAATGAGCACCCGAAGCATTACAAAATATAGACCTGGCCATCCATTAAAAAGCAATAAATATTAAAAATAAATTAGCTAAAAATATTTCAAGTATCAAATCCCCTGGGTATTCACTGTTTGACATCACAAAAGGACACTGAGCGTTGTGCACTTCTAATGCTTTCAGAAAATAGTGGCAGCCATTGTAACCAGGCAGCGTCCTCCAGAAGAGCCCCGTGCAGTCCTCTGTCCTCACTCAGAAACACTGGTGGTGATTCGAGGCTCGCCATCACATGTAGTGTTCAAAAGATTAAAGCCAAATCTGTGTGATTTCATAGCCTGTCCAGCTTCTGTAGTTTGGGGGTTTAGTGAACATGACATCCTCTGAGGTAATGATATTATTTCCTTTTCCCGGCAGCAATATGTCTCTTGGTTGCAGCCTCCAGCCTCCTCCTCTCAGCTTCCTCAGCTTTCCTCCTTTCTTCTTTCAGCTCCTTGTACCGCCACTTTGGGATCTGCAGCAGGTGCCCCCCTCCTTCTTTGGCGCTGCTCTTCCTCCGGATCTTTTCCGGCTCGTAAGTGGGAGCGGGAGCCTTGGACACTCTCACCTTGGGGATGCTGAAGCCAGGCCTGACGCTGCTCCTCCTCAGCACCATGTGCATGGGCAGCAGGCTGGTTCTCCGCAGCTCCAGGGCTTGGTTGTACGCCACCGTTCCCAAGCTGGAGCTCCTGTGTCGAGGCACCAGGCTCTGAGCCTGAAGGCTGGCCCGGCGTTCAGCTGAGTTCTTGGCCACGAGTGTGACCCGAGAGTTCTGGAAGAGTTTGAGGTGGCTGTCCACCCTGTCGGGGTTGATGGAGCGGAGCTCCTTGGCGCGCTGCTGGCGGATGATCTCAGGGACTGCATAGCGCCGTTTGCCCACACTTGGAGGACTGTCGGGACAAACCTGCAACAAAACCATCAGTTTCTGATTATAACATCAGGGGGATAATATTAGCAGCACTGCAGCAGCAATAGAGATAATTCTGTTTTCTTAACAAAACACCATGCTAAATCACTTTTTTGTTTCCACTATTGCAGTACTGTTAATCTTGCATGAATAATCTGCTTTCCAGATAAGACTGCCATAAATTATATCCTTTAATTCTTATGAGCTAATCCCAAGAAAACACAGAGAATTTGTTGATAAAATAAAAGATAAATTAGTGCCGCATCGATCATTTAAAGTGTTATTACCACGGTATAATCATTAGTTTATTTGCTCATCATAATAAATGATGACAGAACTGCTATCCTGGTACTAGATAAAGTCAAAAACAGAAATAATTTGCACAGTGATGCAAATTTCCAATCTGTGGAAGGTGATATCTTTACTGTGTGAGACTGTTAAAACGGATGAGAAATTATGCAGAGGAGAGCAACTGTAAAGTCTTTCTTCACCTCAAAAATGATTCCTTATCACAAAAAGTAGTCATTACTTCCCCTTATCTCAGCTTATGCAAGAAAACTATAAGTAAAGGACGAGCAGGTTGGGGTAGATGCGTGGACTGTTTAATGCTGACTAATGAATAATTCTGAACAAACACACTGCAGAGCCTAATTACCCACCGTGTGGCATGCCACGGCAATAAAAGGGCTCCTCATGGCCGTCGTAATAGAAACCATGTGGTCGATAACGCCTTCGTCCTCGGGGTCGGTGACATTTGCGATGTTGAAGACCGTCCGCACGGTGTCCGACAGACGCTTCAGGCAGCCGCGGGGCTCCTGGGCTTTGGCCACCAGTGATGCCAGTGGGGGCCACTCTAGACTGGGAGAGCAAGTTTGATGTTAATTTAGGGGTTGATCTTCAAATTCAGTGAAGTGGCTTCTCCTAAGACTTTCATGTTATGCGCTTGTGTAACTAAATGTGCAATATTGTATCTTCTGTTATTTCTAATGACTTTACATCTTTTTGGGACCTTGTTGTTTACCCAGAAATAACAATGCATCCAAGACCTGCTAGAAACACTGATAGTGAGACAGTTTGTACATCACTACATCTGAGGTTTTTTTCCTGTTTCACACTGTTGCCAAATTCTTCCTCAAACTGTTTTCTTTATCACACTGATGATATTAAAAAGGTTGCTTACTATGTAAAGTGCCCTCAGATGATTTTGTTTTGATTTGTATTATTTAAATAAAACTGAATTAAATTGGTTTGTGCAGTTACCCAGGTGAAACGTTCCTCCAGGCAAAAGGTACATCATAACTTCACAAAGTTGTTTTTTTTCTTTTCTCACAGCTATGTCAAGTTAGAAATAAAGTGTAAACAAGGCAGCACAACTTAATTATTCTTTTGGTGCTGCAGTCAGAGACATTTTATTTATGTGTGTAAATTGGCCTGCTTTCTATCTGCGTCCCTTGCAACACAGTGGTCGCTATTTTACCTGTACGAATCATGGTACTGGTGTGGACAGGGTCGCTCCATCAGGCGTGCCATCAACCAGGCTGTTTCATATCGGCACGTAAACAACGCCCACTCCCTGGCAGACAGCTGGCGGCCGAAGTCCCTCGCGTTCAGGGCAGCTCCTGGTGAGACAGAAGCAGAAAATTAATTTGTCAGGCAATAAGTGGGAAAAAAAATCTCAGCTTTCTTAAGGCAAGTCAGGCACACGACCCTCCACACGTCTCACTGGGGCAATTAATAAATGCCTCACTGAAGGTTTCTGATAAGTGTCATTTGTCTCTGTGCATGAAATCTACATTTTTGCTACTTCCTGATCGCTACAGGGTTTTAAACACTGAGCAAAGTGCAAAGTGTGTAGAATGGATGAAGCTGATGTGATGCCACACATTGGTTTGTGGACATTTTCAAGTGAGTTTGGCATTTGAAAGTTGCCATGTCCTGCGTTAGGATGGCAACCTATCCAGGGTGTACCCCGGCTCTTGCCCCTTGACAACTGGGATAGGCTCCAGCAGACCCCTATGACCCAAGTGTGGAGAAAGCAGGTATAGAGGATGACTGACTGAAGTTGCCATGTTGGTTTTTTGGAGCCAGATGTGACCATATTTGGATATGATGGGAGGAGTTAGGAGGCGGGTCTGACCCTTGAACCCGAGAACACTTCCCAATGTGAATGAGACTGGAGTGCAGGTCAATACAACTCATCACACTCCTAGAGCTTCCTCTTTCTGAAGCATAATGTCTATTTAATGGTGAAATGATTTTCAGATGGACCATCAGATCACTAATGAGAAGAGTTGATGAGCTAATGACATCAGAATGATTTGTGGAGTGTTTCATGATTGATAATGAAGATTTTTGAATTGAAGACAATTGGAGACAGTTTTTGGAGACAGCATCTAGTGGCCGGTGGGAGTATTGCACTTTGCTTCATCCATTTCTACAAACAGTCTACAGTCGCATTTACACTGGTACTGCTTCGTCCGCCTTGCCTCGCTTCACCTCGGTTTTGGCGCATTTACACTGGCAAAAAGTACCTTGAACTTGGTACCTGGTACAACTTTTCGTACCTCCTCTCCTGCGGTTCAAAAAAAAG
>OOFC01047941.1:59558-77330 GCA_900323345.1 Pseudochromis fuscus
AATATCCCCCTCAACCAACCCCAACGCTTAAAAGATGATAGACCAGACAAATTCATACTTGTGCGATAGGCACACATGCACATTCACACAATCACTGTCAGGTCACGTACACTGGCAAGTGCAAAAATTGTTCTAGCACATGGATAAATTGAGTAGGTAGAAGATGCTTGTGAAATCCCTTTCAGATTCAACGACATTGACATCTAATGGGGGCCATGTAATACAAAGAGCACAGCATTTCTTATCTCAAATTCTTACAATAGTACACAGGGGCAAGCAAACTATGTCTAAAAATAAGGATGGACTTAAGAAAAAAACAAAAAAACAACACAGGTTATGTGGACTTGATAATGGAATCTCCCAAGGTGCTAGTCCCCATCTCCCCTCTCCTCATCTTGTTATCTACTGGATACAAAAATAAAACTGTGCTTCCCCAGAAACCCACCCTGGACACTCCTGTGCATATAAAACCACCCAGGATTCACACTTTCAGATGGGGACTATGCTTAACAATCACCCCATGAGCTCCTTTCCCTTCACCTTATCTTACCCTTCCCTGGATGAGACTTGGGCCAAGTCATTATTTTGAAAAAAAAAAAAAAAAAGCTTTCAAGTGCAGTTCTGCGAACACCAAAGTTTGTGTGACACAATGAAACCCACTAGACCTTCTACCTCCGAGTACAAATAAAAAAAAAAAAGCATCTTGTACAATATTCAGACTAAAGAAACTCCTCCTGGATAACTGAACGGTTCGTCACTGACCCAGCTCGGTCCTTGATTGGCATTCCCAAAAGCACTGGAGCACCATGAGCTCGTAGTATGCAGGAAACTTTGAGGCAATGTAAATCAGCTCACTCATGCTTCAAATGATATAAACAGACACTATGGTTGTCTTTCTTCACATGCCACTGTCTACTGTACTGATTTGGTCCCACCTTCCTGTCCAAAGGCAACAATGACCAGTGCAAACAACTTGTCAGTGTGAGTGAAAGTGGAATCAAATCAGTGTAGAGCAGTAGACAATAGGAACTGCTGGATGAGAACAAGCTGATGCTGGTTGGTCAGTAACACCTTCTTCTACTTCCTGTTTATTGACTCTCCAAATGACTCCTATGTTGCTGTGTAATGGCAGGTCCAATCACATCCCTGTGTCCCTCAAATTTGACATTTCCTCTGTTCTATAACCAAATGATCATTTCAGCCAAGCTTACATGCTTTTGGGAGACCAGGCCTTTTTTTATTTACTTGCTACAAACTCCCCAAAGCGGGTCAGCTGCTCAGTCACAGGGTTCTGTTGTTTATTGGTGGGTTTTTTTAAAGTTATCTGTTTTCTATCTCTTCCCTCTTTTGTTACCAGCAGGGGGCTTCTTCAGCTGGAGCAGAGGCGCTCCTGCATTAAAGCCTGCAGCGGGTTGGTTGGACACGCCGAAGGTCAGGCCGGCCGAGGGGTTGATGCCGGGGTTACTGAAGTTAAAGCCCGAGCTGCTGCTGCTACCGAAACCTAGAAAAGCAAGACAAAGCACACAGAGGGTCAGAACATAAAAAAATAAAGAAAAATAAAGAAAAACATGAGTAATGAAACAAATTTGGATGCTAGTCGTGGATAATTTGTATAATGATTTTAATCCCCACATCATAAAATATATGATGAGTGCCAGTACACTTACTGTATATACAAAGCCTAGGAGACAACATCAGGACAACTTTTCATGCACATATTGCTCACAACAACCTAACGTCCCACTGAATGCATCAGTACTGCTGCATTCAGTGCATGTTCATTCTCCTGATGACAACAGCTGAGAGGATTCAGGAGGTGCTTTCATGCACAAGGCTCGCTGCACTGTTGGAGCTTTTAGGGGACCAGAGGCCTGTACTACGAAGCAGGATTAGAGGTTAGATTGAAGTTCGGGGTTTTCAGTGCAACAAAGCTGGTTTGGTTTTTACCAGGACATGTCACCATGGTAACCTACGTTCAATGAGATTACAATGCACCACCTACTGACCGATCAGATATCTTAGAAAACAGCATCATCGTTCTGAGAGGATCGTGTGGAGTATGGAGAGTGAGACTGTCTCTGGACAAGGAAGAGTTTTAGAGTGACTAATCCTCCAAGCAGGGAAAATTTATTATTAGAAATAATTAATGACGATCCAGCTGTTGTGACAAGTGTACAACTCTGCCTCTTTGCAGAAGAGATCCGACTGTCGCCTGATGCAGCAGATATTAAACTCAGAACACACATGAAACATGTGGTTACAGAGAAGTCTGTGATTGGTCATTGGTGCCACCACCAGCCTTTTTTAGAGTTGAGGGACCGAGTCGATAACCAGCGTCATGGTACCACTGATCCTCATCACCTTAGTCAGATTTTGTAAAGCCCGATAAGAAGCAAACACCCTGGTTACGTTGAACTCGCTTCGTAGCACAGGCCTCAGGTGTGAAGGTGGTATATACAGCATGTATGTACCTGCACTCAGACTGCCTCCTGTGGGCTTACTGGTGGAGGAGAAGGCAAAAGAAGACCCCCCAGTCCCCACCCCACCAAATCCTGGCCCACCACCAAAACCTGTGGGAGAAAGCGACATGGAGCATCAGACCGGGGCTTTAAAGTGCACAGCCTACACTACAAATGAACACAAGGAGCAGTGCCTCAGGAGTACACACAGGCATTAGCAAGCATGTGCAAAACAAATGCTAAAACCTAGAGTAATTCCACAGCACACTAAGCACAGCTTAACTTCTGACTGAACATAAAACAGGACTCACAGTACACCGCAGAGCAAAGCAAAAGCCAGAGGGAGGGAAATGACAGATTTTAATTTTTTACCAAACACACCAACTACAAGAGAACACACCACCTTTGTTTGCGTTCAGACCACTCCTTCCCACACACACCATTTGACGTGCAAAGGTGTTTTAGTGACAATTTTTCCACAGAGTTTTGGCCAAATTTCTCCTCACCGAGTCAAAACCAAAAGTCATCCACACGTCAAAGTAAATACAGTGACCTGTAGGAAGTTGTTTGCACAGTTTTCTTGTGGTGTGAACGCATTTGACGTCTGTCTCTCTCAGACACACACACACACACACACACTGGCTGCCTACACTTTCATACAACTGAAAACCTCAAGGAAAAATAAAGGCTGCATGGCATCAGGGGGGCTAAACTATACAAGAGGAGGAATTGAGGAATGGCAAAGGAACAGGGAGAATTCATGGGTTTAAAAAGACAGAGGTAATACCTCCAAGGGTAGAAGAGCCCAGGCTAGTGCCAACTGCCGAGGCAAAGGGGTTTCCAAACCCTGCCCCCAATGGTGCCTGGGTCCCTAAAGCACAGAGAGAGCATGTTTTACTCTTCTGAATGCGAGGTAAAAAAAAAAGACAGTATGTGTTTTTTGTGAACTGCACTATTGTCACACTGACAGAAAATGCTTCTATATCAAGAAAATGTTTAAAAAAAAAATCCCAAATATGCTGATTTTCACCTGCAAGCTGCAGCTAAGCCACTATCCTGACATCCAACATGGTGCTTTAAAAATATATATTTCAATATTGTCAACTATGAAGTTTCAGCTTATCAGTAGTGCAGTTATTAAAAAAGATATTGCTAGTTCTTTCACTCAGAAACTTGTCTTTGTTCCCTATATGCATTTTTTTTAGAGGTTTCCAATTAGTCTCTATTGTTAAAACAACTTGAGTCAAAAAGAAACAAGGACAAACGTTTCTTTGTTTAAAAACTGATTTATTGTCAATTTAATATGCAATTCCACTTACATAAAACACAAACAAACAGTTTAGAACAGAATTGGATGTTAATTGCTAACTGCTACTGCATTTGACAAGTTTCCAAATTTTCAAGATTTGAGAGTGAATGAACTAGCATACGCCCGAAAAAAGAAATCAAATGCATCACACAATTATTGAATATAGCTTAAAAAGGCACACCATATTATATATTAAATATATTGTATCAACAGGCATTGGATATATGTTTTAAACACACTCTGTTACAAGTAAAAGCACTCAAGATTTTAGATATGAAATGTGAAAATCGGCAATTAATGGCTGCCTTTCAGTGTAAACTGCTCAAAATAAACTAAGTGATATGATACAGTTTTCCTGTGGAAGTCCATGTGGTCAAGTTTTTTGGGCCATGCTTCCAACAAGAAGTGAAATGTTCTTTGTGGTTCCACTTTCACCAGTGTATCCTCAAACACAATAACACCTACACTTTTGGTGGTTTAAGGTTTGATGTGTCAAACACAAAAAGCTGCACCTTGGATAAATCTACACATCGTTACAAGATTCAAACTCTTCTTTTCGGTTCGTATACTGTGAGATATTCCTTTGTCTAGTTTTCAGATAGCGATTAGAAAATCTGGCTTGCAACAGTAAAACCTCCTGAAACCACATACAAAGAAAAATATGGTCAGGGTGTAAACTGAGTGTATGATTAAAAAGAAAAAAAAAAAAAAACAAAGAGAAATGTTTGAAAGAATAGAAACATTCAAAATGGTCTGTAACAAACAAACACTCAAAATGCCAGACTGAGATTTTCCACTGCTGTGAAAATCTGAGATGCCAAATGTACAATTCACTCATTGTTGAGTTTATGAATAACTCCACTTGACTTGAAAACTCGAGGCAAATTGTGGAGCTAGTTGTGTGCCTACTGTTAAAAAAAAATTCACATTTATTCCTTCACTTGTTGAGGAGAAAAAGTATAAATGGGATCATTCCTGGTGTTCAAGAAAACATTTGCATACATAACATTTAGTAAGAAAAAACCCTAACATGGAGTAATATGGTGGTTTCATATCTCCTTCACAGACAGACCGACCAATAGCTGTCAGTTATTTTGGCTGTAGAGATGTGGAAGACAATATGTTAGAAGTGTAATCAAACTGTACAAAAGTGTTGTTTTTTTATTCTGGACAGCTCGGGGAGACCCTGTAACAGACGTCTGGACAGATCCAAAACTGTACCACCCTGTTTACACCTGTCTCGGGCGATCAGATCACAAGTGGACAGCTGAGACACATCTTTGTTTACAGTAGTATTTAACATGCGTCTGGTAATGTTACTACTACTGCGTTAGTGCCTGTTAGGGTTGCAAAATTCTGGGAATTTTCAAAGTTGGAAACTTTCCATAGGAATTAACGTGAATTTATGGGAATTAACGGGAATTTATGGGAACTATTGAAGCCACACAGTTGAGCCTGTGGATTATATAAAGTCAAGTTTTTTGTTTTTTTTATATAATATTATGGGGTACATATATTTAATCTATAATGCTATTACTGTTTAACTTGTAAAAATTAAATAAAAATGTATTCATACAGTAGCTAGCTGGTAAGTTAGGTACTAAATGCAAGTTATTTTTCATTTCATTGACCATTTAAGAGGCTAGCTTATTATAGCTCCCTCACATGTGATGCTGTTTCTTCTGGCTCCTGCAAGATGGTTTTCTGTAACCATACAAGAATTTATACGTGCAGTTTTTACATCATCTACCAGATGATTTGCTCCAGATTTTTTAAACGGCTAAAAGAGGAGAAGGCAAAACAATTCCTGAACTTTTGTTTATGTAAGGACTGCTCCAATTATTTCTGGTAGGAGGACAAAGTCGTTTATGATCTCAATCTGTCCTTAATGTGGTTAATCCTGTCCAATTGGAACCCCATAACCCATTAAGGATGTAAGCAGCATGGTGGTCGTTTACAGTCGTATTTAGTTCTGCCCACTTGTGATCCAATCACCCAAGACCCATCTTAAAACAAAGTGTGAACAGGGTCTATCTGAGTCCTACAAGAAGTTTAGCGTCGTTTAACAGAGGACTTTGATGTCCACAGCAGCAGTATCGCCTGACACACGGTGGCGTTGTCAAGAAAAAATTAATTGGGTTGGGTTCATTAAGCACCACTGTGACCAGCAGCAATGTACAAAAAAGTGTTGAAAAGTTAGTTAACTGAATACCAGTTAGTATTGCAACAATTTAAACTACATGTTTTCCTTCCTTTTCTTTAATACTGCTACCAGTATCTACATCAAGCAACACTGTAGGATTTTATTTAATTTTTTTTTTTTTTAATACATAACGGGAAATAAACCCCCCCACACAATCAAGAGATGTGACCACACACTGTGTCCACATTGACCTGTTTCATTTGGCACCAATGTATCTAAACTGGTTCTTATGGACCAGTGTGAGCAGCAAAAAACCAAAAAAAAACATCTTTTCTCTTCTGAACCATCAAAACAAACTGGTGTCAACTGACTAGTTAGTCAGACCAATGACAAAGATTCTCCTACAGAACTGAGAAGTACCATCACCTTGGATAAAATACCTGAAATGACAACTTGTGAACAGCACTTCTTCTGAACTCTCCATTTCCATTGAAGCCGAACTGAACGTGAAATGATCCAGCCCTGTTTACGCTGACAGTAGCCCTTATTAGAAACAGCTTTCATCAAGTAACAGTAGTGTGGTCTCATTACAGCCACACCACCGGAACGCATTTAAGTACTGAACAGCGAGATAATGCAACACTATTTCTGTCCAATGTGAATAAACTTCCCACATAAATCATCCACTTCAGCACACCGCGCCATGAAGGCCAACAATAAGTGAACAGGTCTATTTTTTTTTTTTTTAAAACAATGTCCTCAGCCTCACAACTAAATTCAACACCAAGCAAACAAGACAAATCCTTCAGTTGAAATTTACAGCTCAGATAATTAAATAGTTGATATCTTCAGTCCTGAGTCTTTTTGGCACCTTTCACCTTTAGTCCATGGAGGCACAAATCTGAACAGCGACGGGGGCCATCAACCGCCACGCTGTCGAGTACACGGGTCAAATAAGAAAGTGAGTACCAGCCAGGTGTAGGGATAGTGTTGTATGAAGTTGAACTGTGATACTGGCCACCTTCCAATATTTGCCATTCTAAGCATGGACAAAAAGTTAAGCACATTCAAATAAATAGGTAAATAAATACTGATTAGGCTTATCTATCAAAACAACTGAGTCAATCATGAGAGTATCACAGCCACTATTAGGCAGAGATGAAAATTTTGGCTAAATGCGTGACAATTTATAAAAAAAATTAAAAAAAAAAAGCAACAATGTAACCTAGTACCAAGTTTCAGTGTGTTAAACAAGGACTGTATATAGAATGGAAGAAGCTAGAAGGTTTGCAGACTTGCATCTGGATTATAAGTCAACAAAAATTGCTAATGAACTCAATTGTCAACTCTTGTCGCAGATGTTTTTTTGTTTTTGTTTTTTTCATAAACAGAGTGGAACATCTCCCTTCCTTCCTATCTCTGTGAAGAAATATACATGCGCCATAGTGTTTAGCAGAAAGTAAACAATATGGCGGCAGGCAATGCAGATTCATACGGATTGAATCACTAGCAAAGTTGGTTAAAAGGTGTATTTTTGAATGTTTCCATCTGTATTGACTTCTATCAACATCACAATAAATCTAAGAGCTAATCACTAAATAAGAGCCATTTAATTATTGTTCGATTTATAACTCGATTAGTCGATTAATTGTTCAGTAGTTGATGGTTTATCAACCATGAAAATAGTTGTTCATTGCAGCCCTTGTCACCACATTGGATTTTTAGAGCCAGAAGTGACCATATTTGGACTTGAGGGGAGGAGTGAGGAGGTGGGTCTGACCCTTGAACCCGAGGACAATGCCCAACAGGAATGAGACTCAAGTTTGTCAAACTAACCACGCGCCTAAATATTCCTCTTTTTGAAACCAAATATCTACTTATGTTTGTAGTTTGTTTTTTTGGTGAACCATCAGATCACTGAGAAGAAGAGTTGACTTTAGCTAATGACATCAGAACGACTAATGGGAAAGTATTTCATCACTGAAATGCCAATTTTTGAACTATTGTTAATTGGAGCCCGTTTTTCTGAGACAGGATCTAGTGGCTGTTGGAGGTATTGCACTTTTTTGCACCGGGTCACACAAGTGTCAACACTAGTGCGGCCCGGTTGCTTCGTTCATTTGTATATACAATCCTCGTTAAAGTAGTTTGGTTAGACCATGAAACAACCAGAAATTGATCAGACTTTAAAAATAGAAAGCAATGCACACACACAAAAAAAATCTTCAGCAGGCACCAAGGTGGTGTGCACTTCTAACACAAGTGCATCGTACCTATTGTGGCAACAGGGTTTGTTTGTGAAGTGCTTTTTACTTTCTTTCTGTATATTGTGGCAATGGACCAGTAAAAAAAAAAAAAAAAAAGTACTTGAAATTAGCTTGCGCACGTGTTGCTAAAGTGATTAAAGGTGTGTTCATTTACAAATACTACACTGAAGAAGAAGTCGCACTCATTGTCTGTAACAATTGGTGCAGATCAGATAACAGTCTAAGCTCATCTGATGATCTCTGTGAAAAAGAAGCAGCAAATGAAACTCGACTCAAGCTTTAGTTTATGTAATTTGAAGATTTTTTTTTTAAACCTTGCTGCCCTTTACAACCCAAAACAATTTAAATATTGCTTTCAACTTTACTATTTATTTAACGTTACAGGAAAGAAAAAAAAAAAGAAACATGCTAATATACACAATAGCTTAGTTTGTTCATTGTACGTAGGTGCCCTGATACGCCAATAAAATGGCCTACAAACCAAAGCCTACAAAAGTGGCTGAAACTTTAACACCTCAGAGATGTGGCAACAACCATTATCTACACACTTTAAGTTAATTTAGCTGGAAAATGTTGAATAAAAGTGAATTGATGTGCCATTGAGTGCTCAGACAGATAACATTAGTGTAAAGGGCTGATTTAAATATTTAGGGGAGGTATCACCAAGTCTGACACTTAAGGATCAGTGTTCATCATCAGTCTGGATATTAATGCTGTGTAGGATAGTATTTATTATTAGCTTTTGTTTGTACTACCAGATACATTTAATAAATATAATTTACATTCTTTAATGACTGGCTTGTGTTTTAAATTCAAGTTAACAGAAGCTTTTATGGTTGATTATTTAGAGCATGGTTCTCGTGGCGCAAACTATTAGTAAGACCTTGAGCGGGAGAAACCACAGTGATGTCATCTTTGTATAAATGTTTCCTGCCTGTATTTTCAGTGAAGTCTAATTAACTGGAAGCAACCTGTTGAGAGTTGGACTAAAAAAATAAATAAATAAAAATAAAAAGCAGGAGCTACATTAGAATTAATCTAGATCTTATAAGCCCACTGATCACACAGATGCAATCTTACAAAATACCTACAGATGCATTGTATCTGGACTAATTGTTCAGAGAATAGGTTTCCTAATTATATCTATTAAAAAATAAATAAATCGCACACTGAGTGTCGAATCATTCTAACTTCTTTACACGACACTTCTTACTCATCCTTTGAATAAAAACAGTCCTAACTCGAATGAGATTTAAAAGTTTTAATTCTAAAGATTCAAAATAAGATAGCTCAACCTTCTCTATACTCCTTATGCAACTTCTTCAAGTGATGTCAGCCACACCACTGCTTTTATATCCCATTAGAGATAAATTAGACGAGTGAATTTACATCTCCTAAATGTCCTCACTCTTATAGTGTAAGGCGCATGAGACAAATGTGTCTAACCCTTTGAACTGAGAGTAAGAGACGAGATGGTAAGGCAGCCCAAAGGTTTTTGAGCAACAGATTTCTCTCATCTCTCCCTTTCTCCCTCTTTTCCTTCACTAGATATAGTACAAATAACTTAGCACTGGCTAAGGCGGTATCTGATTTTAAATATTTTTAGTCGTCCTCTGTCACATTTTGGAACTGTTTGTGAAATATCTTTAAAAAAAACAAAACGAAAAAAAAAAAAAAACACCCTGTCCTCTCAACTTTCTTTTATTTTTGTTTTTTCCCTCTCCCTCCTTTATCCTAACCAAGGTGAAGAACAGGAGGAGGAGAACTTTCTAGAACTTGTAGGCAGTCAGACCTGGAGTTGGCTGCTGTTGCTGGGTCAACGTGGCTGCCATGGCAACAGCTGCAGCATTGGGCACGCTGGAGAACGGGGCAGGCCCGGTTGTGACTCGCGGCGCGCTCTGCCATTTCCTGTTAGACGCCCGTTTGGACTCGAAGACGTCTGTTGAGTCTTCCAGGAAGGCTCTGCGGTAGGAAAGGTACTGGTGCTTCAATATCTACAATACGAGATATTAAGAGGAAAGGGACAAACAAATTAAATGAACATGCTTGACAATAAACAAATAACAACAAACAATAAATTCCTTGGTTTTAATAGCAATTTGCAAAACAATAACATATCATCAGACCACATTTCTACATAAAACCTGACAAATCGCTCAACACACAAAATAACTGACCTTGACATTCTCATGGACAGACTGGAGCTGAGCAGCCTGCGCGACAAATGTTTGGTACAACTTCTGCATGGCCATGGTCAGATCTGGAAACAAAAACAGAAATTAGTGACATAAACAGTCGTTAATAAAACTTTTTGCTTTGTATGTCTCGGGATTCACAAGAGTTAGAGTTTGCTGTCTGTAATTATGAGGTTACACATTATTTTAGCAATATTTATTAATGCTCATCTAAAATCACAGTTAAAAGTAACAAATGTCTTCTTACCCTGAGGAGTGATGTGAGAGCCACTGCTCTGTGTTGTCAGGTGGTTCTCCAGCTCTTCTATCTGCTGCCGGTACTGCTGCAACTGGACCTCAAACTGCTCAACCAGGCTACGAAAATAACTAAACACGGAAAAAGACAGAGTATTTTAATGTTTGTCCAAATCCAACAAGTGATAAATGCTGATCTATAAAGAACCACTGAGGATGTTCACGCTGGTTTAAACAGGCTAAGAAGCTGGGTTTGTTACTGTCTTATGATACTCAAAGTGAATAAATAAAGCAACCTGAAATTAAACAAAACTTTTAGAGGCTAAGATTTCAATAGCACACCTCCTCCTTTCAGTTACTTTGAGGTTGCCATTCATTATTTGACTTACTCTGATGGAGCTGTGTTCTCATGTTGAAGTCCAGGAGGCGTCTTCTGTGTGCGTAGTGCTATATCAGCATTTTTCAGCTCCTTAGAAAGAAAGAGAAAAATCACATGTCTGAAGACAACTTCTAAAACCTATCTTTAAGATTATATTTCCTTTTAAGTTTATATGATACAACAGAAATAGTTAAACTACACAATCAAGTCGCTCTGATTTGAAGAACTGAATTGATATATACATTAGAAATAAAAGCACTGAGACACTCCTGCAAATCCCATCTTGCAGGAAACTGTCCATACATTAAATAGCTGTATAAATATGTATGAGACCATTTTTCATGTGTTTCTTTGGAGGAAGCCAAGTGCTCATTACAATGTGTGCTCCTAATTTGCTGACATTAATATGACAATGGATTTATGACAACAGAAACACAACAGCAACAAAAAAGTAACTCCCCACACTGGCCTGTTTAAATGTGCACTGTTTTTACCTGTGCCGTCTCCAGCTTTAGTTTGTCAATGGCTAGAGCCTGGCGCTGCAGACCGCTGGCACTGACAGAGAGAAGCTGTTTGAGGTTCTTGATGTCATCTTGGACTTTAGAAATGGCCTTTGACGACATCCTACTGATGTCCTCCTGAACCTGCTTCTGCTCTTTCACAAATTTTCTGCAAATGGAGATAAAGTGATTTGATGAAGGAAATTACATTAAAACTTTAACAGTGATATACCATGCATTTTTTAATACAAAATATATAAATTCTGTATTTTGTATGGCTGTTTTCCATTGATTGCCAAGTCCCACAAAAGATCTAATTTAATTTTGTTTGGATCATACTGCAGCATTTAACCAAATACTCCTTTAACAACACACACCAAAACAATACTTACTGAAAATTCTCAACATCCTGACAAATAATTGGGGGTAGGTTCTCATCTTTTAAAGCTTTACTGTCTCTGAGAGAAAGAAAGAGGTTGTTTTTGTCAATACAGCAAAATGTACAGTAATGTCTAATCACGTAAACATTAACAGGATAAGAAGTCATCAAATGCCTCTCAGCAAACAATAATTTACATTATTGTGGCATCATAGTATGAACAGTTGTCTACAGTTATTCATCCATTTTCATTTAGTAAGAAATTGCACAAGTGGTTTAGGAGTTCATACTGTGCATTGGCTCCAGATGATGTGTCGCTCTTATTCTCAGATGAAGTGCTGAAGTCGACTCCACCAAGGCCAATACTTGGAGCAGGGGCAGCCGATACGGCTGTGGAGGTAGCCAATAGAGAACCCAACGTCAACCCGCCTCCTCCAAGAGTAGTCTGACCCAGACCTGCAACAGAGAGTGAAAACACAGATTGGAACACTTTTCAACATTGTTAAGATTGAAAACTATGTCTACAATACCCCACAGTAAAAATCTGAATTCTCTGACTGATTGCATCTCACCTGTAGACACAGTGCTGGAGAAGAGACCTCCACCCAGTGATGGGATTGTTGAGGCTGCTGCTGCCGTGGTTGTTGTACCACCAAGACCAAGGGCAAAGCCCGCAGCTGCAGGCTGCTGAGGAGCTGTGGATGTCAGGACCGAGCCAAAAGTTAAACCTGCTCCAGCGGGGGCTGCTGAGGCGGTGGTAGTGGTGGTGAGGGAGAAGGGTGTTGCTGAGGCTGTTGGTTTGTTGAAGGCCAAGCTAAAACCAGTGGTGGCAGCTGAAGTAGCTGGGGCACCTGGGAGAAAGTAGTTGTGGGGGACAATCAAATTTCAAACCTGTTTTCATTAAAAATCTTACTTCAAAAACTATCCAAGAAATTCAAAACATACCTAATGTAAGGCCTGTAGTGGTAGCACCTGAAAGAGATAAGATCCCATCATAAGACATAGTGTAGGGTTGCAGTGGGAAAATATGATGATTATAAAAAATTTAATGAGTATGTTTTTTGTCTGTGTGGCATTATTACTTGAGGCAGGTGTATTGAAAGAGAATCCTCCAGTAGGTTTCTGACCAAAAAGACTTCCTCCTAGACCAAGAGACTGGGTGGTGCTGGTGGTGGGGCCAGGGGCTGCAGCTGCTGTACCCAGAGCTGTCCCGAAGGAGAAGCCACCAGTATTGGCCGCAGGTGCACTTTAAGAAGAAAAAGGCATGTTTTATTCAGTTTATTTTTTGAACCTTTAAGAGCAACATTGCTGATCAATGTAAAGATAGATGAACCACGTGTGTGCTCTTAATTGTTATGAATACTCCAGGGAACAACCTGCAGTTTGCAACAGATAAACTTAACAAAATAGCAGTGATGATACATGACATTTGTTTTATCTTTCATGAAGGTAAGGCTGAATATACCACTGGTTATCAAGACAAGCCACAAATACAGATCATATGTATAAACCAGAATAATCACCAACCGTTAGGCTATGCTAACGTTAGCTGAGTCGGCTGTTGGAGATGGGTCATTACCTGGTGACGGCTCCAAATGAGAATCCTCCACCAGCAGCGGTGGAGCCAAGGGTCCCTGATCCAAAACTAAAGCCAGACATTTTCTCTCACTTGGCTATTTGGACTCCAGCCACTCATGAAAACGCTCTAAGTACAACCCAGCATCAAAGCTAACACGACAGTTAGCTTTGATGCCCGCGTGAGGGCCAAATCCGGGGTATTGTTCAGATTCCAAACATACTCAGACCGAAATGTAAACTCTTCAGAATAAATGCTCAACTATTCAACTGCGGCCTGTTGTGTTTTCGCCACCTATTCTGTTGTTTTTAGATATTAAAACTTGCCAAATAACGACCGTGGAATTCTCGCATGGTGTTACTTTTCCTATTCCCCGCCTGGTATTTCCCGAAAGCTGGTGCATTTCGGGTAATCTTTAATCAACTACGTTTCCCGTCGTCCCTGCGGACTGTCTGTCGCGTGATTATTTACGCATGCGTACGTTTCCAAAACTCGGTCATTACAACAAAAACACCTCAAATTGAATCCGGCCTTGGTTACAAAATAAAAAAGAAAATTCTAGACAAGCAATACACATGCATTTGAAAAATCGAGTACTGACTCACAGTTAAGTAAGTTATGGATCATTAAAACAGTGAGCAACTGCTCCAACCTGGAGGCTGCAGGTTTAGAAATGGCATAGAATAGAAGAGTACTTTATTAGTACTTTATTAGTGTTATCCCACTCCATCTATCCCCCCCAACCACTATCATCCTACCCCATCTCCCAGTAAGTACTGGACTGTGTGCAATAGTATGGACGCCTTGATATTTTTGCTGCTCTTGTATTGTTGTGATTGCTATTATTGTGTGAGCTGCTGGATACCTTGAATGTGATGAATAAAGTGTCCTCTATTCTACTCTAACCTATTCTTAAACAAAGGGGAACATTTTGAGTTGTTGCTATTTATAGGTTATTACACTATTATTTTACTGGTCCGGCCCTCGTGAGATCAAATTGGGCTGTATGTGGCCCCTGAACTAAAATGAGTCTGACACCCCTGACAGCAATCTAAATAGCTTAATGCTTTTATTTTGAAAACCACACACCTCCAGTGTTGACGTGCAGTGCCACATACTTTACGCGGATGGAGCAGTGAAATAATTGACAATAAACACATATCGTATGCCACCGACAAAAAGTAAAGGCGGTGTGTGCTGCAGTTGAATTCAACGTATCATCAATGATCCAGTTTTCTTCAGGGGGCGTCGTTTGAAGCTTTGCGGCCGCTGACAGCTGTGTTCACTCGGAGAAATGGAGCATATCCGAACCCCAAAGGTAGCTAACATTTCTTGCTAATTGCAAATGGATGGGATAGTCAGCAGCTCGGCCTTGTGTTTTGGGGGGATTTTATTTTTTATAATGCGAGTTGTTTGCCGGCTGTCAGTGTTTACACTTAATCTATCTGGATACGTCTAATAGCACGGTAGCTAGCAGGTGTCAGACGTGACGAGCATCAGTGAGCTGTTTTGTTTTTTTGTCTCCGTACAGCCGATAGCTTGACTTCTTCTTTGTAATGACTTTGCATTGAGTTAACGTTACACTATCAAGACAACTAGTGGATCCAGTGTGATTACAACATAATGACACATAGACGGACTCATCAGTGGCACAGAACTGCGTGTACCTCATGGTAGGACTGGCAGTATTGCTTATATATAGTGTAACCATCCAATCATTATGCCACTTATCCCATACATGTCTAAATAATGGAATGCTTTTAACCTGAAATCACCTGACTCCGAAATCAATTACACAAAAGAAGAGTTACAGCAATCACACCACACACAGGCATTGCACAGGCCTGTTGGTTGCAGAATTGAGGCAGCAACTGATTGCAAAAGAGTTGCATTGAGATATTTTAAAACACAGTAAGTTGAAGTTTATGTTATAGGGTCCATTTGCTTTTTGACTCCATAAAGTTGAGAGACTACATTGCATGAACTGCAGCCGATGAGGTGCACACCTTCAGGTTAAAGCTGACAGTCACACAGCACTTTGACCTAACATTGTTTACCTTCAATGCATTGTTAGTGATTTGAGTTTCTTTCCCTTGACATGAATACGTTAAACTCATCCCACATAAGCCACTCTGTCTCACAAGATGGCGACTGATTAGGCCTAATCTTCTGTAGTTTGTGTATTTTTGAGTGTGTGGATGATTAAACATGAGCTTTCTTTCATCATGTGGGGCTCAGGTATAATCATACATCACAGCAAAGTAAACACAATTCTTAGGTGGCGTATTTGCAGTGGAATAAAGATTTGCAGGTGGGTGTGATCACAGGCAGACTGGGTGTGTCCCAACTGTTTTAAGAGCTCTTAGTTGTTTGCTTATAAGCACTGTTGCTCTCCAGAAATAACAAATGTAGGCTGCTGTTGAAAAACCTGCTAGTGTAGAGTATTTAAATGGATGATACTTTAATATCATATTATTAACTGTGTGGTTATCATGAACTGTTTTTAATGAGACAATATTATATGTTTACACTTGTTCTAAGAAGCCGAACTAGGATAGAGCCCGGGCCCCTCTGGTTGCTGGGAGACGGAGACAGGGTCCATCATTTCGTCATATCTGAAAATAACAGGAAAACGGAAACAAAGAAGAGGATGTCTGAGTCAACAGGAGAAGAGATAGTGTGATGAATCATGGATTTGGTCAGTTAGCAGCAACAGTGTAGTATCAGCAGGATTATTTTTTTCTCAATGAGAGCACAGTACCTTTTATTCTCGTGTATCTATGTCAATGATAGGATGGATGTGAGTGCAGGCCACACATTTTACAAAGGAAACTAGTATAGACCTCAGATATTTAATGCTGTTTTACAAGGAAGTTTTTTTTCAAAATGGCAGGTTTTCTGTTAAAGTAAATTTGAGATTGCTGTAAGATCTCATGCTTCTTATAGCTCGTGGTCCGTAGCTTTCTTCGTGTGTGAAATCTTGTGACCTTAGTAAATATTCTACTCACGAGCTGAGTACAGGTTTATTACACGACCGCACCTTTGATTAATGTGTTCCACAATATGTTTTTAATAGAAGGGAAATTAAAAAAAAATGTGTTGTGTTTATCTTTAGGTGGTAAGGCTTGGATAAATTAAGGAGCAGGTGATTTGTGTTTTGCAGTTGTGTCACGGCCATCACTGGACTTTTTCCCCTGTTTCTAGAAATCACTTGTGACTCCTATTATAATGGATCTGGCAGCCGATAGCGAGAGCCAGGTGGTCAGGATTAGGTTGTGTGCCAACTGGAGCCGGTGCCAAGATCCACTTACAGTAATTTTTTCTGTCAGGTGTCCTTCATGTTAGAAAGATCCTCGCTCTTTTCTCTTTATTTTATCCTATTAGCAGCCACCCAAAGAAGAAAATTGTCTCAGTAACTGCTCGCTAACTTCTGATTGATTAGTTACACTATGTATATATACATATATAAAAAAATATATATTTTTTTATTTTTGCAGGTGGAGCAGGTGCGACTGTTGGATCGCTTCAGCAACAAATCCACAAATGGCACACTGTACCTCACAGCCACACATCTCATCTTTGTGGAGAGCAGCTCTAACAACTCAACCTCTGCTGGACAGGAGATCTGGGTGAGTGGGTGAGGCAGTGCCAGAGTGAATGCACTCTTAGTATTATTTTGGCATTATTTTAGTGAAAATTTGTAAGTGAATCCTCACAGGATTTGCACCGGATGTTGCCAATTTGCCCCAAAAAAAAACAAAGACAGATGGCACAGTTTCAGGCAAACCAATTGTAGGTAATTGGAATGCTCATATGATAATATGGACCTTATTTTAGCCTACTAATTAACTTTTATTACTCTGCAATGTATTATTTATGCACTCCCCGACTAGAAGGATTGATGCAGTGATGCCAGGTGCTTCTGGCCAAATCGTTGCTGCAGCTGCCAGAACAATTTTATCTGTGCCTCTTTATCGTGTGTTTTCCTGTTTGATCTCCCAAACCATATCTTGACTAAAGCCGATGCTCATATACAGAGGTCAAGTTTTCAAAGAAATGTTTTAGTTGCAAATAAATGGTCATCCTACAGTAACTTGAGCTTCAGTGTGATGTTGGGACTTCCTCTTCACGGCCACACAGAGAGACATTAGGAAATCAGCAACCTGACGGACTCCGTGTGTGTGTGTGTGTGTGTGTGTGTGTGTGTGTCTGTGTGTTGTGTTGAAGACGGTCCTGATGGAGAGGTTTTTCACAGAGCTGTGTGACAGAGTAGAGCTGCTATTTGAAACTAATTAACTCAAGCATATTTGAGCATGTCAGCACAACAGTAC
>OOFC01047942.1:0-15496 GCA_900323345.1 Pseudochromis fuscus
CACTGAAGGCATCAAAACTATGAATGAACACACGTGGAGTTATGTACTTAACTAAAAAGGGTGAAATAACTGAAAACATGTTTTATATTCTAGTTTCTTCAAAATAGCCACCGTTTGGTCTGATTACCGTTTTGCACAATCTTTGCATTTTCTCCATGAACTTCAAGAGGTCGTCACCTGAAATGGTTTCCACTTCACAGCTGTGACTTATCAGGGTTCATTAGTGGAATTTCTTGCTTTATCAATGGGGTTGGGACCATCAGTTGTGTTGTGCAGAAGTCAGGTTAAGCCCTATTGGACAACTGTTAAAATTCATATTATGGCAAGAACCAATCAGCAAACTAAAGAAAAACGAGTGGCCATCATTACTTTACTTTACTCTACAATGTAAATAGTCATGAAAATAAAGACAACGCATTGAATGAGAAGGTGTGTCCAAACTTTTGGCCTGTACTGTACATAAAATTTAGTTGGCAAACATTTTTTTCCAGATTTGCAACTCTGTATCATTTAAGTCTGCTTACTGAGTAATGTAACACAAGGAATGGAAGATATCAAAGTGTGAGACGGAGAATGATCAATATCCAATTAAAATGAGGAAAGAGACAGTCGCCGAGGTCTCCAAATGTAATCATCTGATAATTAACACATATTGTCTGACTGTGGACCCTTAGAGAGACAGTCAGGACAAAAAAGCACAACAGTCACTCTAAACTCGCTTTAAGTTCAAATACACTTTACTTAAAGGAGTCCTTCACAAATTCAGCATTGCACTTTCAAAACTTTGCTGAATAAACGATATTATCTTTTGAAATTTATTATCTCTCAGACAAAAGCTGCAGCCTACATCACCAACAGGTTTTTACTCATTTTCATACTTGTGGTTTCCAACTCAGACTGATGGCAACACAACTGACATCAGTAGATAATTAATCACACTTCCTGCAGCTCATTGTGCAGTCAGTGATACCTATACCAGTAGTACACTCACTCTTTTCACACACACTTTATCTGCAAAATCCAAGGAGATGCCCTTTAAGATCAAAAGAAACTGATAGAATTTTATCAAACATTAAAGGATTAAAAAAAAAACTTGTTTGGACCATCACTTAGTCGTTGTAATATTCCCAGAAGATAACATTACAGCATCTGTCAGGCTTTGCTCACACACACATTAACTTTATCCATAACTCATCAAAACAGGCTGCAACTCCAAAAACCATTGAGGTTTTTTTTATTGTCAGGAAATGTCGAGGACAAATGACTTTGCTCCCCACCACCCACCTCAGCTGATAGTAAACCCTGTAGAGTTGATATTACGGTAAGCTATTAACACCCACACAGTGACATGACGTGTTTAGGTACCTGGAGGCCGCTGAGAGCCAGACGTAACACCTTCATCATGTCTCTGTATTTTGTGGTTTTCATCTGCTTTGTCAGAGCCTTCAGGTCTTCGCTGAGTCGATCCACCGACAGCTCCTCACCTCGCTCCTCCATCAACCTAAACACACAGACACACATGTTCATAATGCTGCTAAAATACTGTAATGTGAGGTGAAGTGAAAGGTTGGAGATTAATTAAGGCCACACACTTCAGCACTAATGAAGCAATATGTTGGGCTTCTGCAGTGATTGCTGCCACCTGCTGGCTGGAGAAGGAAGGACGCACCCACAGGTAGGCGTAAGTAGGACTGACAAGCTCTTTCAGGGAGGATATGTGACCCTATTGAAAACAGAAGAGGACAGTTTCAGTATTACTAGAGAGACAGGAGAATATCATTAAACAACAGGACTAGAAACCACATCAACTTCCCTGTACAGACAAACGATGAGTAAAAGACAACATGTAAACTGAGGGATTTAGGAACTAGATCTAAAAACTTATTGCACTGTCACTGATCAATCACTCCACGCCTGGAAAATCCAGATTATGCTGAACACATTTCTAAATATATTTTCTCTATATAATATCTTTGTTCAAATAGTTCAACAGCTGTCATGACACATACCTGAACATTTAATTTACCAGCCTGAATTATACTTTAAAACATCCACCTGCTTCAAATCAAACAAAAATACAGATACAGTCACCATGAAGAGATGTAAAATATACACTAGTCTACCTAAAAAGACATGAAAGAAGCTACTGTTTCCTAAAATAAAAGGTTAATCCTCGGCATGGTTGCTCATACTCATATTTATCTTGTTCCTAATCTGCAAAAAAAATCATGCTCAACTTTCCCACCAAGCTGTACTTATCTTGTTAACGCTTTAAGTTACCATATAAGCAATCAACACATTTCAAGCATCGAATAAAAATGCATTAGAAGTTGAAAATATAAACACACTTGAGTGAATGTATCTGTAAGTATCTTCTTATAGTTACCTTTCGAAGATGGAGCACACGCCTGATATAATCCTCATGCAGCACTTCTTTATCCTCGATCTCTGCTGTGTAGGCCTGTTGGACTTGTGCCTGTAGATCTTTTATCAGCGAATGACACAGCTCCTCGTCCTCGATGCGCTGCTGCAGGTGGATTCTGCCACAGTCACAATGAGATCAACCAGGTATAAACCTTAAATTTGACCTTTCCTTATTGATACACCTAAACGTAATAATGTTGTTTACTGTGTTAAAATCTGTTCCTGTGATTGTAAGTAGACAGATTTTCAATGAGCTTTCTATCATTATAAAATTGGAAATGTATTTATATGAAGTGTATTTCCAGCATTGCTGCCTGTACTGTGAGCTCCCTGTTTATTTGCTGGTGAAATCCATGCAGAGATCATCATATAAAGGCTACAGGCTTTAAACTACAGACTTCCTTGTTTACCACAGGCCCACCTCCAGCACTGTCAGCCTCAGAAAGAACACATCACAAAGCAATCTGATGTCGAAGGGTTTTGTGAAAAACTTACGACTTCCCAACTGTAAAATTCTGTGTTAAACAAAAATAAAAAGGTCAATTATTTAATAAATGAAAACTAGACAAACAGCTGTGCTGAAATAATAATGAGGGTGGTAACAGAAAAAAAAGCCATGCCGTTAACCTGAGCTAGAATGAAATGTTCCTGGTACAGAGACTCCTGTAAGAGCTTGTCTGACCTGGCACATGTTGAAACTACTTTTAATGAAGAAGCAACAACCTTGGGAAACTGTAAACTGGATTTTCTCTGAATTAATCTTGATAGGAGAGGACACTGTGTCTGCCGTTTACCTCCATTTCACTGTACTCAACATAGACATATCAAAATAAACAGATTCTCGAATGTAAATAAGATAAATTATCACTTAATAAATACATACTGTGAATTTTAAATGTTTGTTTTTTTCCTGTAATTTATCCCTGAACACTTGAACAGTAACAGCTTAGAGTTTTTAAGTTGTTTGTTCAGACATAGATTAGAAATGGAGTTTTTTTTTTTTTTACACCTTGCTCCATTTCTAATCTATGTCTGAACAAAGAATTTAAAAACTCTAAGAAGACATGATGGATGTTTTTGAGAGGATCAGCTTACCTGTTGAATTCTGGTAGTTTTTCCAGGTCTAACAAAGCAGAATGAGTTGTGATCTTGAAAGGATTAAACTCAGAAATCAGCTCATTTAATACCCGACCCATTCGATTGTCTGCATGAAAACGAAAGCACAACATAATTATGCATCATTTCAGAGATTATCTGATCAAAATATTATATTGTTTTCATAATCACCGTTGTTCGACCATAAAACATAATGTAAATTTTAATACACAGCATTTTCATTTAACATCACTTATTCTCCATTTAGTTTTTGCTGAGTCCTCCATCACTCACCGTTGAATCCAGATCCGCAGTTTGTTGTGATATCCAACAGAGCCTCTGGCAGGACGCCATCTCTCCGGAAGCTTTCAATGAATATGTCCCCCTGCCTCTTAGACAGTTTGTTGCCATCTTTGTTCATCAGAAGCGGCAGGTGTCCAAAGGTGGGTGGCTGCCATCCGAGAGCCTGGTACATGAGGAGATGCTTGGAGGTGGAGATGAGCCACTCGGAGCCCCGCAGGACATGGCTGATCTTCATGTAATGATCATCTACTATATTAGCAAGGTGATAGGTGGGAAAACCATCTGCTTTAATCACCACAGGGTCTCCCTCTACCTAAGAAAAAAGGAAGAGGGCATTAAAATTAAAATGAAAGAGAAATGATGGAACAGGAGAGCTGGGGATGAGCCAGAGGAAATAACAAATGGATGCATAGACCAGCAAAGGGAGCCACAAGGTCTTTTAGCATCAACCCACAAATGAAATAATCGCAACAAATCTGACCTGTGCCACCTCGTGATGACTCCACCCAAAAATCATATCCTGAAAAGGTTCCACACCCTCTTCCAAACGAAATCTGATCACATGTGACACTCCCTGAGCCAGCTTCTCCTGCACCTGGTCGGCCCGCAGGTGACGACACCTGTTGTCATACCTAAAGAGACAGAAAAACAGACTTAACGCCTGAACTCTGGCAGAAAAAATGCAGATGTCTGTGAGTGCTTTAATGATTAGAATTACCTTGGAGTCTGCCCACTCCTTAAAGCCTCTTTTTTGAGGAGCTGAAGTCTCTGAGAACTGCAGAAACAGTAGTAAGCATGACCACTCTCCACAAGCTGCTGGGCTGTTTGACTGTAGAGGTCTAGTCTCTGAGACTGCAGGTATGGACCCACTGGGCCACCTTGACGAGGACTCTCATCTGGAGGTATACCTGTGGGAGGAAATGAGCTGAGGCAGTAACAGGATAGAAGTGTTTTAAGATTTTAGTAATTTGGCTCTGCACTGATGATGTTGATGATGTTAACTGAATATTATGTACCAGATCAACCCATTTAATCAGTAGTTCCTCTCCTTCAAGAAAAGGATACATGTAGGAATAATACTAAATACTTAACACTAAAATAAAAGCTCAGAAAATACATTTTTCATCATCAGTAGTCTTACTACAAAAATCATTCAATGATGAAAAAGATTACAATTTGTCATCGCCCAGATGAGAAAAACACAATACCTCCCCCCCTTGAACAGGCCTCACCTCCTCTCTGGGATCAAAATCAAGTTAAAACTTTTCCATCTTGAAAACCAACAGCCTTGACTAAGAGGTACAGAAGGTGGTTGTGGTCACAAATCAATACTTTTGTCATATTTCATGCCTGTTTGTTTTTTTTACATGGCCTATTGGAAGTGCAATGATGATTAACTGCATTAGACTGAAAAACAAAACAACCTTCTAGGACAGGGGTGTCAAATTGGTGCCATGGAGGGCCCGAGACCCGAGACCCTGCAGGTTTTCTTGCCAACCAGTCTCCAGCAGCTGATCTCACTGGTGAGCGCCTTCCCTCAAACTGAAGGAGGTGTTCATGATTAAAATCACCTGCTTTAGTGACCGCCTGGAAAGAAAACCTGCAGTGTCTGGGCCCTCCATGGCACGAGTTTGACACCCCTGAGTTACACTGTGTGAACCAGAGTCTCTTACCAGCCCACTCCAGCATGTCCTCTATGGACTCTGCAGCTCCAGGGACCAGTCTGCTCTGATCAGTGTCCTCCAGGCGCAGGACAAATATACCTTTGTACTTCTTTGCAAAGATATAATTGTAGAGAGCAGTCCGGAGACCTCCAAGATGTAAGAAGCCTGCAGAATTAAACAATAAATTAAAACATCAAATTTTAGAAGAAGGGCAGAAAAAATATGTCAATGGGCAGGTGTTTGAAATTATGAAATAAATCTGAGTTTTTACATGACCCTGTAATAGCAGGAAAAGTACAGGTGTTGCTGCTAATAGTACCAATGCTTCAAAATAACAAATGCATCAAAATAAGCTATGACAGTGAGCCAGCACACAACACAACAAACCCCTTCAACTGAAGCAGCTACATGGAATTGAGCCATCCTTTACATTACTCTTCACACCTGTGTTTTTACTTCTGCCACATGCAAAAATGTCCCAAATAAAAAAGGCTATTAGATCTTGTTATTCTCCACTTTTTCACACAAAACATTTCTCAGATTTGAATGGCCAAATTTGACACTATAAACAGAATGTTTGGTCTCTTGACATAACCTATCTTATGGTACAAGTCCCTGGCAATAGAGAAATGAACTAACTCTGATTCATCAGTGCACTTCCACCACATTTGGAAAACGCTGCAGGACATAAACATTACCTGTCGGACTTGGGGCAAACCTGACCCTCACATCGCCCTGAACCGTGGAGCAACATCTGTTAGCGGCGGCGTGCAGCTGCAGTCCAACCCGCCTGTTTCTCACCACTGTCACGCTCTGAAATCCTCTCTGAATAACCAAACTGTGTGGAAGACACCGCTTAGAGAATCTAAGCCACAGAGACATAATGGGAACACGTTTTAAGGGTCACACCGGTGACACTAACAGCATCGTTTACAGTTCAAACACAGGACCAGCTAGCTAACGAGGTAGCAGTCAGTCTCCGTAAGTTTGTCTGAAAGGTGATGAAACAGCATTTTGACGCGTTGCAGCAAGACAACAACGCGAAAAGAAACATTCCCGCAAGCTTCCTCTCACATGTGTGAATGTTCAGCGGCGTTTGTTTAGGTCAAACGCAAGTCATTTCTTCTTCGGCGACACAAAACCGGAAAACAAATTAAACACACGCAAATCGCACAGTGCCACCTAGCGGAAGAGCTGCTTCTTCTTCTTCTTCGGTTTGTTAGTTCAGGTGTTACTGGTGGTGTTTCTGTCCTCCAGTAAGATGAAAACAAAATAATTTCCTCTGCACATTTGCATTGCATTTCATCACAGATTTTTTTTTTTTTTTTTTTTTTTACAGGAAAGCATGCAGTTGAAAATGTATATTGTGTCCGTGAAACCACATCTCAACATTCCTATATTTCATGGCCACCTTATATCAACAACCCTGCATGATTACATGTTCAACAGTGTGTTAAATCAGAATCTGCTGTTTAAGACGATTAGGTTCTAACATATCTAAATAACTTTACTGTTGTAAAAATGATGGGTACTTTAAGACAGATGATTGTGCTTTTAGAAATTTAGTGGAGACCAGAGTGGATAGAGGAAGAAGGCAAACAGAAAAAAAAACTGTTGGGACACCCTGGAAGGCAGATTATGTATGAAAAAAAAATAAAAAACTGACAGTAAGTGGCAGCAGACACCGCCTTCAGTCATGTAACACATATGAGTTTGATAACACTGCAGTAATGAGAACCAGCTGGGGAATAATCATGAGGATGGGAAATGTCATGTGATAGAGTCACAGAGGAAAACATTGCAAAACATGGTCCTTACAAAGTCTCACAGTCACTTGTCCTAAGAGTTGTTTTCTTCAAGCTGAGTTCTGATGAGCATCAGTTTCTTGAAACAGCAGAATATCATCACTTTCTCTATGATGAAATTAATTCTTTCCAATTGTAATTTTCATTACAATTAAGTAAAATAATATGACCATCTATAATATGTTTTCCAGTTATTATGTCACCTACCATATGTATCCACTGAGCTACACCGAGCAACATTAGAATTTAAAGTATGCAGATTCATGTTTCTGCCATCTAGGTCATTATTCACTCCTTATATTTTCCTAAAAAAACCACCTGATGTTTAAGCGAACTTTGTTGCTGATAATGTCCGTCTTCTGTTAATGTTTAGTGGGTCTGAGATCTTCTTTGCTCAAAGCATCTGTTATGGCCTCATAAAGATTTAAAGAAATAACATATTAGCTCAAATGAGGCCACAACATATAGAAGGACGCCACACAAAAGTCTGATTTGAAATAATTTCTTTATTGATAGTGGAAAATAGAAAGAAGAAAAAAAAAAACAAAGTTTACCCAAAGTAATCAACCAAAAAGAGAAGGAGACCCCGGCCAAAAAAAACAAAAGCGGGGTGGTTGACATGATGAGCCATGCAATGGGCCCGTGGACCAGCCACCACCCCTAACTAAACTACCTCATGAATGAACTAACTAAGAAAAGAAAATACACCAAACTGAACTACCAGAAGTCTCCAACTCAAACTAAAATAACAAATGCACTAAAAAAAACAAACTCTGCCATCTTGACAGAGAAAAGAAAGTGACAAAATGATTCAAAAAAGGGAACAAAAAACAAACCTTCCCCTTGCTGCTGCCCCAGAGTCAGAGAGTGAGAGGGAGCGACCTCCCTCCTCCTGCTGTGTTCTGGGAACCACTATCCTGCATGTTTTAGATGTGTCCCTCTTCCAACACACCTGATTGAAATGACCAGCTCATCATCAAGCTCTGCAGAAGCCTGATAACGATCCTGGTCATTTGAATCAGGTGTTGGAAGAGGGAAACATCTAAAACATGCAGGATAGCGGCTCTCGAGGACCAGGATTGGACACCCCTGGTGTAGGGCTTTCCCCAAGGTTTTTGAACTTGGCTGCAATGATGAGGATTTACTCTCATTCAAGGCTATATTAAACTGATTTGACCTGTGTCAAAGAAATAAATCTTAAAGGTGTTGAATGAAGCTGTGGCCTTAAAACATTTCTTAATGAAACAGAAAAGAACCTTTATCAAACCTCTACCACAAAATTAGCACCACACAACGTCAGTAGTACATTTATGTGCTGTGGCATTATCCCAAAGCACATACTTTATTTATTTATTTTTTTATATTTTTTTTGATAGTGACAGGAAAGAGGTAGAAAAGTGAGGGAACAGCATGCAGTAAATGACCATGGGCTGGATTTGAAGCCATGGCTGCTGCATTGGGACTATAAACCCCATTTGTGAGTCACCCGCACAGCAGGCTGAGCTATGTGAGCACCCACAACATATACAATCTTGTATTTACACAGAGTTGTTCACATATTTATGGCCATAGAGTGTAACATATTCATACTCAAGTATTGATTTTGTGTTCATTTGCAGACAAGGAGACACAACAGACTGAAGATGGACTGGTTCCATTGTAACCAGTGCTTCATAAAGAGTGGGTCGAAGTTTGCTGTGTCCAGCTGTGGCCACATCTCCTGTGAAGCATGCACTAAATCTAGTAGGAAGTTAGATTATTATCTGCTCCACATGCTAAATTAATTTGCTTCATGTTGTAACTACAATTTTTCAACAGCTTTCAAATTTTTCCACGGTACGACACAAAGATTCAGGCTAATAATGTCAGTTGTGATTGTTCCTCTTCCCCCATCAGAGCAGTGTAGTGTGTGTGGGTCCAGCTGCACTTATCTGGCCATCACTGATGAGGTTAGGGAGTTTGACGTATTCACAGCACTCAGTCTCTGATGTCACCAACTGAGTGTGACCTTGTTTCACACAGCTAACAGTGTATATGTGGACAAATTCCTGTTTCAGATGAAGCCACAGGAAAAAGTGTTTTTCAAGGACCCTGTGAAGCTCATGCAGTCACGATTGGAGCACATCATGCAGGTCTGTCCCCTCCTCCAACACTCCCTCGCCTTTGTCCTTTTCAGTGGTTATAGCAGGATGTTAAATGTTAGAGCAGTCAGTCAAGAAAATATCCAGTCAGTGTGTCATTCAGCAACAGACACAAAGATTATTCACTGCAGTGGTACGATGCTATTGGATCATTTGGTAGTTGGAGCTGTTTCACGAGCAACTTGCTGATTGTTGTTTTATGCTTTCACTGAAACAATATTTAATAGCAATATTTTCATGCTCTCCAGATTGCCGTTTTTCAGCAGACACAGATGGAAAGAGTCACGGCACACTACAAGAAAAAGTCTACTGAACTGGAAAGGCGTCTCAAGGAAGTCAGTGAACAAGGTTACAGGTGACTTTAATGTCTTGTATTGTTCCTCTTGAGCTGTTGAAATAAGCCCCCTCCCCAACTGCAACACCTTTTCCTCCCTCCCGTTATCACAAGGCAACTGTCTGAGCTGAAAAGAGAGAATGCTGACTTAAAAAAGCAGCTTTCAGAGCTGAAAAGTGAAACTATGGAATTAAGAAAGCCACTTTCTCAGAGGAGGGTAAGTGCTCCAAAAGTCTCATCAAGGAAAAGTTGTTGTTGCCAAAAATATCAAGTTACACTAAGTTAATTTAGCCTGCACACTTTCTGTGCCACAGGTTTCCCGAGGACAGTTTCAAACTGATGGGTAGGAGCCAGTGTACATGTTTGATAACAAACTTTTATGAATTACTTTTTAAACAATTCAGTAATCCTTTTTATTTACTCCCAGCACTCAGAGGATGTCTCTCCCTGTGGCTGTCACCTCTCCAGGTAACCCCAGTCATTTAAGTCACTCTTGACATTTTTAGTGCTGGTGTCATTTTTATGTTTTTATTTTTTGATTCACGTTGATAATGAATGTGTGCATATTTCCTTTTATCAGTCACCCCTCGTTCAAGAACTATGAGGTATGGATACTACTGTCATGTTTTGTTAATTTCAGTCTTTACATCACATGAATTAGAAATAATCTGGTTCAGCCCCCAAACACAGACACCAGCTTCATCCACAGCACTGTAGGTCCTTTGTCCAACAACAATCATCTGCTGCCAGAAACTTTGGTCTAATCCTGTTTTAACCATTTTAGATCGATCACCAAAATCAAACAAATACTATCTCAGTCAGACCTGGAAAAAAATCCTCCATTCATTAATTTTCTACAGATTTTCTCCTCTCTGGCAGAAATTACAAATCCCTCTCTGGCCTGCAGTTGGTTCAGAAAGCAGCAGCTCAGTTTCTCACTGGTTATGTACCTTTATATATCTTGGAATATTATACACAAAAATCCTTTTTAATACCATTATCTTTTTATTATTCTGCTTCTAATGTGTTGTTAAAGCACTTTGTAAACAGTTTATAAATGTGTACTATAAATAAAGATTATTATTGTTGTTGTTATTATTATTAACACTCAAATTATCTGGGTTTCAGTCATATAGGCTCTGCAGAGTCCCACAGGTGGACCAGAGACAGAGGTCCTAGTCTCTCCCTCACTGTAAGTCTGCCACCTGCATTTATTCCACACAAGATTTAAGACCTGAATTTTATCTGTTTGAATTGTCTTTTCCCAAAAATGTTGACTTGTTTTACAACTTTTCATTACCTCCATAACAGAATAATTACAGTTTGACAAAATGAAATCTCAGTTACATTTCAGTAGCATTTGCTTTCCACTGGGTTCATCTGCATCTCATTATCTGCCTTTCTGTGATGACTTGAAGATGGTATCTGCATCACAACTGAGCAAAATCAATCCACTAATACAGTGACAATCAAATGCACAGAATGAATCCTTCACTGTTAAATATTGTGTCTCTTATAGATCATACACAATACATTTGATTTAGTTTTAACCTTGGGGACATTAGTTAGAAAAACCACTTGTCATGTTTCTGTTGTTAGACTCCTGGATCATCTGTCTCTATATCCAGCCATAGTTCTCTTCTTGAACACAGTAAGTGTGGCTGCAAACACAGTCTTAAAGTTCTGTAGTTTAACTGACTACTGATTGCATCCTCAATTAAAATCTGTCCTCTCTGTTTTGAAAAGGAACCCCTCCAGTATTTAGCACTCCTACAAGGTGAGACATGTTTTCTAAATAACATCTGATGTGAGCGTAGGGTCACATTTGTTAATGTTTTTGTGACTGACTCAGTCTCCTTTCTGTCGTCCTCAGAACACAGAATCCTCATATCTTCCAGTTCCAGTTTATGAGTGGATTACCAATGCAGTCACCCAGGTATTAAGTGTCCACTACACTACTGGGGACTTACTTATTAGTTATGGAGTCATAGATATTTTCATCAGAAGTGTCACATTGTTGTAGAAAACACAAGGATGTTAAATTGATGTTACTGTGTTTTTCTTTTGAGGAATTAAATTAATGTATTTTAAACCCTTTGTTAAGTTTTTGTCCTAAAAATACCTTTCAGCAGAATTTTTATCTCAGAAACATTTCTATAAATTAATTTCACAGCCACTTTTGTTGTGCTCACAAGAACGAATTTGCATGGATTGCAGGTAAATAAAAGTCTACAGTGTTTGTTGTAGCACACTCAAAGAACAGTTTGTAACACGCTTATAAAGGCAAATCTTTTACTGGTTTCCAGTGACACAATTGTGCAAATGAGAATTTTTTTAAACAGGAAAAAAAACATTTTAAAACATCAGCAAAGGAAAACACTACGTGTTATAAACATTTCCCCACAGTATGACACTCATTACTGTTTCATGGCTAACAGGTTGACAAAGCATAGCTTTGTTAAGTTTCTTATCATCTAACCTTTGTCAATACATTTCTAAAGGAACTACACTCTGACTCCAACTAAAGACTTCTTGACAATTTGGAGTTTTTCATCTTGCAAACACAGCAACGTAGGAAAGAACTCATAAATACATGGTACTGATTACCTGAATGTATAACGTCTGTGCTACAATGCATAATGTAAGTCAACAAAAACAAAATGGTAATTTGTCTTTGGATTTGAATCCTTTACTACTTATACAGTATGTGGACCCCATCTTACCTACTTTGTCTATATATTTTAAACCATGAAGTCACACCCTACACCTATTAAGACAAATAGCAAAATACTGACCGAGTCAATGAGTAAGCTGGCAACTCTGACATCTGTTTAAAGGAGAATCAGGGAATGTGTCTCAGAAATACACTGCAGACATTAATTGGATTTTCTGCCCCACATTGAACCAAGCATGATACCAGGCTTCACCAGGAAGGTACAGTGAGAAACTCATGTTTAGTGTAATAATTTGATTTTTTTGTGATACAACTGAACTTAATTAACATAATGGCAGCAGGCTCTAAAACCAAAGTGCATGATGTCAATTTAAAGTGTACATGTCCAGTGTGATTTTCATGACAAGGAATTATGGGCTGTAGAGGAATGACACACACAGTGATACATTAACAAATTCATCATGTAGACATTTTTCTGGAGCAGCAATTTATCTGCTATAGCCTGGTACCAAAATACAACCAGGAGGTTTAAATTATACTGCTACAATAGCATACTAAAAAAATCTGTAGTAGTGATATCTAAACAAAAATAATAAGGTCAAAAAATATAGCGAACCAGTGTACAAGTTACTGTTCTATTTACAGCAACACAGACAGCACAGTTATAATTCAAGTCCAAATATATTAGGGTAAGCAGGGAATGCAGCATATAAGAAAAACAAACCTCACTTTGGGTTTGTACTGGGAAGACTGGATGTTACAAACCTGCCTCAATTAAAGCAATATAAACCAAAGTAAGAAGTCTGCTTGTTGGTGCAAAAGCTGTGAGGAGCACCCCACCAACTTCTCTCAAGTTCTTAAGTAACAGTAGGTTCCTGGTCAGGCTCTGCAACATCCTGAGCTGCAAACCAATCACGCACCTGCTGGTAACCCATTCTGGATTTCTTGCATAGAGAGTCAAGGTCTTTTTCATGCAGTGAGCCTGTTGAAAGGTAATATGTTACCAATGGCTGGATATCAGGGGTGTCTGTAGCTGTTCCATTTGCTTGAGATTTTCTTTTGCGGCTCCCCCCACCTCGAGTGGATGTCCCACCTCCATTTGTTATACCGCTACTGCTTTGCTGTGCAGCAAGTTCTGTCAGGAACTGATCACGAACCCCCTTCACCCAACGCAGCTGGCCATTTTTGACAGCATACCGTGTGTCACCAAACCACTGAATAACATCTGCCCGGGGTAAACCTGTAAGCTTAACAAGTTCAGTGTAGTCTTCGCTCTTGGGCCACTGGCAGCGCAAGAAATGCTGCTTTAACACATCCAGCTGCTCCTTGGTCTTTCTTGGTCGCCCAGCGGGAGTGAGGGCAGGGGACGTGGATGACGAAGCCCCTGAGAGACGCACGGGTGTTTGTGAGGGACTGGTTTTGGCTGAGTGAGCTGACTTCTTTGATGTGCTGTTTCTGTTTGAAAGTGGTTTATTAGGTGAGGCAGTCAGTGGTGGACTGCAAGAGGGGGAGGAACAGGGAGAGGATTTTGCAATACTTGGTGGCTCCTGGGGAACATCTGGCTCAGTCTTGCAGGTTTTTGTCAGTTGTAAGGGTTGTTCTTCACTTTGTTCCTCTTCTTTAAAACTGTCTCCATCACCAGAAAGCTCTTCCATAACATCATAGGCTTGTGGTTCAAGGACCCTTTCCCCGAAAGCTTCGAGGCTGTTTGTCAAAAAGGTCTGAAAGAAATGTGAATTTCTAATCCCATTGCTACGTGCTGCCTCATGGCTTTTCACCCCATTTAGCTGACGAGACTTCTGAGTAATAAGTGGAAGAGGCTGAGATTGTTGATCTTGTTTACCTCCTACAGCAGTGTGGGGAGAACAGTTCTGAGCTGCCGCCAGGCTTCCTCGACCAACTCTTAGCTGGTAACGACTGTCGCTGAACCATTTACGAATGTCATTACGGGTCAGACCAGTTTCTTCCTGCAAACGTCTAAGCTCCGCCTCTGCTGGCCAGTTCTCTCTCAGAAAGCTTTTACGAAGGGCAGCGAGCTGAGCTTTAGACTTCTTGTACCGTCCGTGACGGTGCTGCCGTGAGGACGACTCTGAAAGGTCCAGGGAGACATCAGTTGCTGTACTTGCTGGCGTGTCTGCTGGTGGGCGGTAGAAGTATGAATCCTGAGGTGGTGGGAGGGTAGAACTGAAACATGGGGTGGTGGATTTGGCAGGTTTATATGAGTCTGGTGATTCACACTTTGGGTTCTTCCTCTGTGGGATTAAGCTGGAAAGAGCACCCTCCTCCTCATCAGTATCTTTATCTGCGATTACCAATTCCTCAAAACTTTTGTTCTTGCTTTTTGTTTTGGCTTCCTCATTTGTTTCAGGGGAGTCATCACAAAGCTCAGGCACTGCCAGCTTCCGCCGTGTCTCCTCGATCTCCTCTGAGGACCAGCTAATACCATATTTAATTCTCTGCACCATAAACCACACCTTAACTTTGTCCAGTGGCAAGGCACACACTCGGGCCAGGGTGTTAACCTCCCTGGATGATGGGTATGGAAATAAGTTAAAGGCTTGGACCAGCTCTGGGATTGTGTCCAGTTCACGGGTCTGATCAGACTGTGTCCACACCAGTTTCAGTCCCTCTGACACCAGAGGCAGGCACACAACAGAGTTGTTGTTGGTGGTGAAACTCGCCACACCGCTCGTGTTGCTTTCAGTTGAGCTGGCAGAGCGACGCAAATCCTTGGAGTGTTTAGCGTCGAGCTTTCCTTCACTTTCTGTCTTTGTTTCTTTTCCTTCTAATGCCTCCTTCATGGCCACAAGTAGTCCATTCCTGCCGTTATGTTCAGCGTATGTTGCCATCTGGGCTTTTAAGGTGGGTTTTTTCACCTAGAAATCAAAACAGAAGCAAAGATTTAGTTTTGTTTTTGTTTGTTTGTTCTTACTTCAGAGATAACATCACTGTGAAGAGGACAGCATCTTCTAAAGAAGTCAGACTCTTCAGAACTTTGTGTTCTCATTCATTTTCAAAGTCAGTTATCTGACAGATGTCTCCCCTCCCCCTCCCCT
>OOFC01047943.1:2997-51861 GCA_900323345.1 Pseudochromis fuscus
TTACTGCCACCGGTATGAATGGGTGTGAATGAATAATGGTCTCTGTACGAGCGCTTTGAGTCTGGACTTCCAGAGAAAAGCGCCATATAAATCCAACCCATTATTATTATTATTAGTCACGAACTGATTTTGAACAGGCTTCAACATCTGTATATTTAGGGATTAGTCCCTTTGTAATTCTCAGAATTAAATGATCAGTGATTCAGATGAGCTGCATTTAGGTTGTAAATTCTCATCCTCATTTTGTTAGCCAATGATGACACTAACAAGTGTGTGAGAAATGTCCATTAGAAACTCTATATTAGGCACAAAAAAGTGAAGGATTTTTTTTAATCCCCAAAAAATGCCTTTTTATTATGTATTCCTCAATGTGTTTACAGTAACATCTCAAACTAAAGCTTTAAATATAGTATCAATCAATCAATCAATCAATCAAATTTTATTTATAAAGCACTTTTCCTACAAGAAATGTATCACAAAGTGCTTTACAGGTTTAAAAACAAGACAAAGAATGGATGTAAATGTGTGGAAGTATGGATACATCTTTGATTTTTTTGCAAAGGTTATGTTCTCTGTTGTTCTCACTGGTTTTCGTTTAAGCTGACTTGATGTGATTAACAGGTGAGTCTGAATTTTGTACTGAGAAACATTTTTACTGTATTGTGTATTATTGTATCAGCCCCACAGACAATGAATGCCCAGCAGGACCTAGGGCAAGTGGTCCCCTCAGCCTTGGCTTGGTCCTGTGTTACACCTGTGGATGCCTTTGGCCCACTTCATGTTCCACATGGCGTCTCTTACTTGATAAAAAACCAGGTCAGTTAATTTTGTGTTCATTGAGTCAGGAAAATACTGTTAAACTCCTGCAGAATATTTTTGGGTTGAAGAAGTCAAACTTGCTCGAGGCCTGAGGATCATAGTATCACTTCCAATGGAAGAGGGACTGTCAGAAAGTGGGGAGCAGGCATGATTTTGGGGGGGATGGGCAGGAGCAGGAGGGCTGTGTTTCGTGTTACATGCCTAAGTTGTGGCCAGAGCCCCACAGTTAAGAGTTCAGTGTCCGGGCAGCAGATGCACTCCTGTCAAGGAAGATTGAAACCCCTTTTGTACTACATTAACATATATATATCCATTTGTGATTCTGCATAAATTGCTAAACATGAGAGGTTGCATACTTTAAAGTGTACGATTGTTTGCATGATTATGAAGAGTTAGAAGTAATTTGGAAATGATTAAGGAATGATTTTGCAATGTTAAGAACAGGAAGAGAGATGGTGTAGTTCAGAGTGTGTGCATTGGATGACTCATAGTCACGTGTTGAATAGGAACGACATCATTGGAAGGGGCTGGTCATGTTAGGACATGTTGAGGGAAGTTTGGTATTAATCATTTAGAAATACGCTGTCCCTCAAATGGATGAACAAAAGGTTCTTTCTTCCCTGAGAGTTTCAGGAGCAAGACAAGGCTGTCAGCCACCACGAAGGATTGCATGATGGGATTTTTCTTTATTTTTGGGAGTTGAGATATGGGGTTGTGAGCGATGGAAATAGTGTGGCTTTGAGTCTTCACATCTGGACTCCCATTTCAGTTGTGGATATTAGTTCAGACTGCAAGGCACTTGGTGCGGAAGTGAAAGTGGGAATACAGACGCCTCAGTAATTCTTCTCTCCATCGATTTCAACAAATATAATGAACTGATGAGCTTCAACTTGCTTTAATCAGGTACATCAGAGTTAGAATATTTTTTATTTATTATGCAACAGATTCAACAATCATAACTTTTTAAACTGAACTTTCAACAATTATAGAGTTTTATGCTTTGCCCTGTTACATTTTGCCATAAATTTATACACTGCAGTTAAAGTCTAAAGTCAGCTGTGGACATTTAATTACTTACTTCTTAATTGTACCCTTTAGGTATAGTGTGCGTAACATCTCTAAGCTTCCTAAATGTTACTCTTACCTTTTGAAGTTATCGCATAATTTTAACATATTGTTCAAGTTGCCAAAACGTATCATAGCAACCACACCAAATGCCAAGATTGTACTCGGTAACAGTATTAGTTCTGGACAACTCAACCATGGTCAGATGAGGGTAGTTAGAAGCTTGGCGTGTCTCCTGGTACTTTATCAGTACTCAGTAGTGCTGATAACTGGACCCTTTAAATGGAGAGCTCAGCCACCTTAAAAAGAGTTTACTTGGGGTCTTATAGTCCTTGATCATGATGTGGCCTCCATCATTTCCCACCCCAGCTCCTCTGGGATTTGGTGAGCGATGCTGGAAAGTTGATGGAGGAAGCCAGTAGGAATGCCACAAGCGGATCCTGGCTATAACATGACTCTGGAGCCATAGCATTGTGCACTGATGACTTGGCAATTTAAGAGAAAAAAGTACTCTTGCTGTCAGGAACATCATCTTGTCTAAACCTCACTGTGAAGAGAGGCACAGCTAATACAACTGAATAAGCACTTATTCAACAAAATTGAACGAAATATGCGGAGAGGGGATAAAAGAGAGAAAAATACAAACAGTGAGAGCAGCTGCAACAAGCGGCTATTGTGGTTGATGCCTGTGCACTTTAAGATTATAAAATTAGGAGGAAAGATCCTAACAAGTCACCTAAAAAGATAAACCACAGCATCGTTGGATGCTATTTAATGACCAAACAAATTTTAGGAAGTTAACATAAGGTAATAATTGATGCCCAGGGGTTGCTTTCTACTAAACATGGTTGTTTCTTTTCAAAGGCAGTGGACATGGAGATTGATAGTGATTCAGAAGTGGCAGACATGCCTGTGATGAATGATACCACCTCCAAAACCACTCAAGTCTTGGCTGAATCAAATGAAGATGAAACGATGAGGAAAGTCAAAGCACCTGACTCAGCTGAAAACTCCCACGCTTGTCCGAGTGTTCCCAGAAGTAATACAGACACAGTGGATCTAAATATGTCCTCAAGTGTTGCAAACACAGCCTGTCGATCTGATTCAAATGCAAATGGATCCAAGGATGATATTACTCCAGACACAGCAGTGGGATCATTAAAAGTGGCAACTGCTTCTAAAACAGTACAAATGGCAGCAGCAGTCACCACCTGCACTGCAGCCACTGCTAACTATACTGTGGCCTCTTCCAGACACAGTGGAGTCAGCTTGTCTCTTCACACAACCCCAAGCACAGAATCTACAACAGTATCCAGACCTTCAGAAAGCAGAGCTGAATGTCCTTCCCATACAGAAGTCTCTCATACAGGATCTACAGAGATGCGTGAAGCCACCTGCAGACCTGCATCTTCCTCCAAGACTGACTGTCCTCCTGCATCCATGACCACGGTTGTTTCTCAAGCTACGGTGCCGTGTGCGATCACTGCTAAAATGCCTAAAACATCTGTTTTGCGAGACAAAGCTACTGCTATGTCTGGACCTGTGAAGAATTCAGCGAGGGTTAATGCTTACAGTACACCACATGTTAATAAGAATAACCCAGCTGCTGCTCCCCAGCAGACCTTGGCTAAATCTGTCAGTCCTGAACACAAGAAACCACGTAAAGAGCTGTCCCATACCTCAGCAAAAATGACAAATACAGGTGAAATGCTTCCTGAAGTTGGTAAGTATTTGTTTATCAGAAAAATCCCTCAGTACATCTCCATAAATTGGTGTCAGAACTGTGCATTTTTGTTGTTACTTTTTAGGCATAAATCAGCTGATTAAAGTGTCGTGGGCAGAAAAGCGGCAAGTCTACTGTCAGCTGTGTGTGACCAGGTTGACCAACTCCAAACACACGTCTAACATTGACCACTGCTATAAATATGTGGTGCGTCATCTTTTTGATAATTCACGTGACCCTAAAAAACAGGACAGTATTGCAAATGTAAAACGCGTGGTCTTTATGTTCTTGGCAGAAAATGATCTACCCTGCATGGAAATTTGATGCAAAGCATCCAGAGTACAAGAACAAACTGATCAAGATATTGGCTCATTTGGCTGAAGCTGACAAAGATGCAGGATCTCTGGAGGTGCCGGTAAGTCACACAAATCCCCATACAGTTGTTTTTGTTTACAGTCTGCATGTAGCTGTTTAATATCACAACATTAAAATGAATACCCTTCCAAGATATGTACTATGCAGACAATAGTAGACAAAGATGGCACCTAACGCTTGATCAGCAGTCTTTTCAAGGTTTCAAACAGGAAGCTATGAGAGGGAAATTACCACAGAGCTTAGTGTCACAGAGGGTGATCAGCAGGTTACAACAGTGTGTCTAAGTTATTTTAATTTAGAAATAAGTAGAAACTTTTAAATTGTATTTGAGTTTATACCACATTTTTACAGTTTGAGGAATTAAATGTGCTTTTAATTTCACTTATTTATCTCAGAATATGATATAGGGAAGGAGGAGGTAATGTTTATTGAAACAACATAAAGGACTGTAGAGATGCATGTATATGAGACCACACATCAGGAAGGCAGCTTGCATGCTGACTATTTCATGACAGTTGTATTGGTGTTTTGTATTTTTCCACCAGACCTTGAAAGTGAAGGAGGACGTCTACAAAGAGCTGGCTGCTCTTCCAGTGGACAGAGGTAGACAAATCGTATGTAAAGTTTAGCAAGCTCAGACTTTGAACTGAGAGAGGTTACCTGTAGTGGACGTTTTCTGGCTGTGAACAGATGGTGGAAGAAGTTGTCTTGAGGATCTAAAAAATATTGCTGCTTAAGACATTCTTACAGTCCCTCAAGGGGAGACTGAGAGAAGCCCATCTGTCCTGTCTACATGTTTATTGCCTCATACATGGAGATTGTTTCCTCCAGACGCTGACTGGTGTTTATTCTACTCTCTGCCAGAACTCTGCCAGACACACATTCCCTGATGCATCTACAAATAAAGACACGAGTTAGAACTATAAGGTTAAGACCCAGCTAAAATAATTGACAGTTTGAGTAACGAGTACACTCATTACTCAGAGTAAAACTGTCCAGGAGGGGAGAATACCTCCCCTGGCAGGGAGAGTACTTTTCACTCTCAAGGTTGTTCTAAAAAAACAAAAAAAAACAGGGGGATCAGGGAACAAGGGCAAGACGCAATTAAACAAAGAAGAAAATATCTAATAGTGAACACAGTACTCTCTAGTAGATAAAGGAGGAGGCCCCAAGGGAGGATGCATATGGCATGAAAGGTAGACTGACACAGCCATGAATCAGTTCAGGGGTGACTCATTGATGTTTATGCTGTGTCGTCTTGTTTTTTCTAAATAAACATGGAAGAGTGACTGTCTGCTTCATTCTTCAATTAAGAACTTCATCAGCAGCCTAGACTTAGTAACAGTGTGAGTTTTAACTAAATAGCCTGGCCCACAAAGTGTGAAGACTGCGAGAGAAGTCACCACACCACCAGTAAATCTTCATAGTAGTGAGAAATATTGTGGATGTTATCAGTATCAGATGTTTAGTGTTTTGTGACCACAGAGAAGTAAGATAAGATAAGATATTCCTTTAATAATCCCCAGAGGGGAAATTCAGTGTAAAGTTTTCTTCCCCTTAATTCTTTAACATTATTCAACCAAAACAGTTGCAGTAAAGATATTTTAATTTGTTAAAATCCAGAAAATAAATCCAATGCATTTGCAGTGCAATGCAAGTGTTTCTTCTAAAGGATATTTACAGCTGTAATCTGAGCTTTGAAACTGCTAAATGCACTCAAGCTAAATTATATTTGTAAATTAAGGTGCCATTTTTTTCTAAGACAAATGAAATAAAAATACAAAATAAGTTTGTTTTTTTTGTTTGTTTTTTTGTTTTTTTTTATGTGAGACGAACATTGAAACATAATTTGCATAATGGTGTTTTAGTTGAGAATTTTATTCTAATTGTTTAAATATATCATAAAATAGTATTGGAGTGACAATAACTTAAGAGACCTTAGCACTATTATAAAGTATCAGGACAGTAACAGGAATTCTTTTAGAACTTGGTGTAACTGCATCATATGTATGTTATCTCAGAAAATATTCACCTTCACTTTGTTCACACTTCTTTGTACTGTTGACTTAAAATAAATATGTTCAATAAGGTGTGAAGACAAAATGACAATGTGTCCGTGGAAAGTTTCACAGATTAATAAAAGTCTGAAAGTGATTTAAAGTACTCAAACCAACTGGCAGCAATTATAGGTTATTGGGTGACCACCACTTCTGACAGATTTATGACTTCTACAAAGATCTGCATTGAGCTTTATGCACTGACTAAGTGACAACACAGAATTCCAGAATATGAGGATACTTTGTTGCAAGCCATAATTTTCTTTGTGTCTTTCTCAGCTGTAGAAAGAGTGAAAGTGCTGATGGCTCATAGAGACAAGTCGGTGTCTCCACCCGCCACACCAGATACTGCACAGCCGGAGAGAGGAGACGTTCCCTTCTTCAGTCCGTGTGACGTGTCAAGTTCAGATGATGGTAGGCTCAAATGTTTCTGGGCCTTAAAATATATCCACACACATTTGCACTGACTGTCTTGAGTATAAATTTTTGTCTTTGCACAATTTTTCTCTGTAATTGAAAGTTTGTGTCTGGGTGCTAATTTCTGCTCGGTTTATGTGACAACAAAAATAGGACACAAAGAGTAAGAATTGAATTTACTGAACCATTAACTGCAATATTTGTCTCAGCAATGTCCCTACACATCTTGAAACATCAGACTTAGTACTAACCAGAGCAGGAAAACAAAAACTGAGCACCAAGGGATTGATTCAATCGCCTGGTGAAAACCTGAAATGAAAAGAGTTCTTAGAATCCGCTATATTTATTTTGAAAGTGTGTACTCCTCAAATGTAATATACTAAACACAGAAATGTAATCTGACTTGAAAGATAAAGCAAATCAGGCTTGAGGTTAGTCCATCAGAGGAGGTCAGAGCTTTCATGGTGTAAACACACAAGCCTGTGACTGGATTCAGGACCAGTTTCACATTTGAGCTTAAATAAAATCATAGTCAAGTACATATTTACAGCTGGACTAATTCATTGTCTCTCTGTTTGCTCCAGTCGTTGACCAAGAGGAAAGGTTGAGGCCGGATGTTAAAGACAAGCCTTCTGTTGAGATGACACCTGTGATTGAGAATCATGGTAGATATGGAGCTTCTGTTTTTGTGCCTCTTTTCTTGCCCCTTTGTGTTGTTCTTGCTATAGGTACCCATAGGTAGAGTTTCCTGCGTTGATCACCCTTATTGGATTTTTGCATCTCTTCCTTGCACACCACGCTGACATTCATACTCACTCTCATCCTTTTTTCATCCTAACTTCCCAGGAGTCACAGTGGAGAAACCACGTAGTTGTCTAAAGCCTGTTGTCACCAACTCTGAAGCTAGTGACACATGTCGAGATGCTCCTGATGACAGAAAGCAGCAGACGGGTGGTCCAGATGTACATGACACACAGAGGTCACGAGAATGTACACAGATAGCATCACATGTAGAGTTGTTTAGACCAGACCCGCGCTCTCAAAATACTACAGGGAAGTCAGAACAGCAGAACCTGCAGAGACCTGACCACCAAGGAGAATATGCACCAGTGTTCTCATCAGACCTCGGAAAGCACAATCCATCACAGGCGCTCCCGAGTATTTTAATAGGTTAGTGTTGAGTGTTCATGTGTAGTTACATTTTTTTCTTGGAATGTACTAATTAGTTGTTCTGTCTGGGCTGTTACAGCGGAAAAAACTCAGAGCAGCAGTCATTTGTCCAGTTACTTGAAAGTATTGGGATGGGAGACTAAACCAATCATTGGTGGGTGTGTTCACATCAAATAATCCCCCCTTCATTACTTTCTGTCATTTCACAAAAGCCTACAATATATTGAATATACTGTGTCCTCATCAGGTCTGGCGTTTGTGTGGGAATGTCGAGGGATCTCTGGCTCTGGGAAACCATTGTACTTATGTGAAAGCTGTGACGAGAAGGTCATGTGGAGTGAAATCGTTACACACCTGCTCAGCCCTCATCACAAGTTTCTGTACATGGTATGTGTTGTCTGAATGTTGCACTTCAAACCCCTAAGTAACAAAAGATTTATATAAGATAATATGGTTGTTGTCTTTCAGAAAAAAAATAAGCCTCAGATGCTGTCTCTGTTCTGGCCGAAGCCTTATCTGACCAATGACATGAGACTGGAACTTTTAAACGAAGTTGCTGGGATGTTGTCACAACAGGAACTTTTCAACAATGTAGATACACAGGTAGCCTGCTAGCTCTGTACAAAATACACCCTATCATAAATTATATATGTAAATATATTTGTCAATGTTTTTGATTGGCATAGACAACTTCTATCTGTGCATATACAATATACTAATTGTTGCCCTGTTTGTGCTTTCTCTTACTAAGGGTATATTGCTGGGAAAGGACTTGTATGATCGTGTTTCGTCTGCTTCATTCCATGAAGGTAAGTTTAGGTTCAATAAGTTTAATCTGCATCCATCCACATGTTTTTGGGCCAAAGAAAAATACAGTCATTGGTTTTTACCTGTGCTGTTTGTATTTGTAGCTTTGGAAATTTTGCAAAACATCAAGATAGAACAGAAACTGAGCGCCGCCTGTCCGTCCATCAGTGTCCCACAACAGAAGAGTGAGTCCCCTCCCCAGCTCAGTCCATTGTCTTTCTCAACTGTTTATCACAACACATTTTATTGCCCCTCGTCAAACCATAAAACCTCATAGCAACCCCTACCCGACCCACTGCCCACTATTGACCCCTATTTACGATAGTGTTGGTGAAGTGCTATATAATTTTCTTGCTTGAAGTTGTGATAATGTTTATGTCTGTGTTTTCTCATTTGTTGTTTGTTGATAAAACCTCATGTAGAAGATGTGGCTGGAGGTGTGGAGGCGGGCAAAGAAAGAAAAGTGTCTCCTCCAGCTGTGGACAGTTCCTCCTCCAAGGATCATTCTGTCGTCTCTCGAGTCGCAAGCGTCAACCCAGGTCGCATCCCCCAAGAGACCCGCAGTAGCCTTTCTATGCATCCACAATCCACAGCACTGGTTTCTGAGCCACAAAGGTCCGTCCCCATGTTGGAAGTGACACAGGCAGAGGTGAACTCAGAATCTCCATCTGTATTTCATCCTAACATCGATCAAACCTTGTCAGTGTCTTCCACAGATCGACACCTTCCAACCAGAAAAAGGCCGGTCGATACAGCGATTGAAACACTGGCCAGCCCTCTTACCAATAGCCCACTTAAGGGCCCTCTGCCAGTCAAATGCACACACAACACACCGCAGCCCCTCAGTGAATCTATCTCTGGACATGTCCCAGTGTCCACTGATGTTAACCCTGCTGTTAACATGTCTCTTACAGACTTACAGAAACTTTCACACTTAATATCTCAATTCAAGGTCATCCGCTCTCAGAGCATTGTGTCTCCAGAGAGGTCAGCAACAAATAAAGAACAGACTATCAACTCATGTGCTACTGCATCAGCTGATAGTGAAGAAATAATATCAGATTCAAAGGCCATCAAGACTCGATCAATAAATCAGAAAAGCTGTGATTCACAGTCCCAGATGGAGAAAAATCCGCCCTGCACTCGTTCACCGGAAGGAACGTTTTTGACTGAGCCTGTTAGTTCAGGCTGTGAGAAACAACCCATTACTTCTGGTGCCGTCAGCTCATCTTCTGAGGCTGCTTTGGTGAGTGGAAACCCACAGTTTGGAGCAGCTGAAGACAAGTCAGCAGACGCCATTGTACCTGCCACCACTGCACAACCTCCACAAAGTGCCACCAGTCAAAATGTTGCTGGAAATGTAAACCAGTCTGCATCTGGTCAAGCAGCAACCAGCAGTAACTCTGAGCACACACCACAGTCACAAGAGTACACAGTGGGTCGGCTACCCATCAACACCGTCGTAACTGCCACGCCAGACTTCCAGGCTGTTGGAGGTTACATGATACCAAATAACTCTTTCATCTACACTTGGAGTCCTCCACTGGTGGTGCTGCATCAGCAGCATCAGCAGCAGCAGCTGCAGCAGCATCAGCAGCAGCAGCTGCAGCAGCATCAGCAGCAGCAGCTGCAGCAGCATCAGCAGCTGCAGCAGCATCAGCAGCAGCAGCAGCAGCAGCAGCAGCATCAGCAGCTGCAGCTGCAGCAGCTGCAGCAGCTGCAGCAGCATCAGCTGCAGCAGCAGCTTTACTACTCAACATGGACATGGAGAGGGGACACTAACCAGTGACAGTGCTATACATGTTGGGTTTCTGTGTTGTTACCCCGGTCTGGAGGCAGCATTCAGTTAGCTGAAATTCTTGCAAGACAATAACAAACTTACTTTCTGCTTTACTAGACATTGGTGCAGCTTACAGGTTCAATGTACTATAGATTAAATTTGAAGGGTGTTTTTGAAGAAAGCAAATGAAGCTACTTTGTTTCCTTCATTTTTTTACACCAGTTATTTACTGTGAATTTTGCAACAGTTTGCTTATGCTTATGCTTTGTTTTAACAACATTACTGTAAATTTGAAATCTTCTGTTAAACCAGAAGTCTGTTTTTTTGTGTGTGTGTTTTGAATTAAATGTATTTCTACTCTTCTTGTTTGTTACTCACAGAAACTACTTTGACAAAAGTCCATGAATTTGATGGGTATTTTGATTTTCTCCTGGATGTCTAAAAAGTGAGGATGAGTTGCCTTTTGACTGTTTAGTTCACTGATACAAAATATTTCAACTCAGTTATTGTTTCCCTAAACCTCTGCAACATATTTGGTATTGTTCTTGAGCGTGTAATATAAATTTTCATGTTAAGTCACAGTCGGCTTTATTGTTATTATACAATCTGTACGTGACAGATTGAATTCAAATTAACTAAATGCATCTATGTTATCTAAGGAATGTACTGATTCCGGTGAAAGCAGCAGCTTGACCTTCAGGGATGAGACAAGTTGACACCAGGCAGTTGTCCTCCCTACTTCTACTCACCACCCCCACAGTAAGGAGAATGTGGGTGTTTGAGTCCTCCCTTAAATGTGAAAACTGTTCCTCTGAGACCACGTTCAGACTTCTTTTTGGTGCAGCAACACATTACCAGATAATAGCTGTTAAGTCGTTTTTCCTGTCAAACGTGTATAAATATAATTGTAAAAAATAGAGGAATGGAGGAGAGCATATCTCAAGCACATTTTACTTCGAGGTTAAGTTTCGGGTTTGTGAATGGCCTCCTTGCCATGTGTGGCATTTGCTGATGATATCCTCAAGGTCAGGCCTGAGACATTTACAGCAGCTGCTTTCCCAATAAGTCACATTGCATGCAAATGAAACAAAACTCCTGAATCTCAGGGTTGTTGGATGAAAATGTAACATTAAAAAGTAGCTGACATCTTTGTTTTGCTTAATATTTCATGACTTTTTGTAATTTAATAAACATAAACACAAACTCACATGAAGATATGTTTTCAATGTCCATTACACACTTTGTAGCCTCTGTGTTATAATAAAATAAAAAACTAGATATGATAAATTATTTAAATCCTTTAAAAACACTAAAAAAAACCAAACTGTCTTTAATATTTTCAGTTGATCTTTGAGAGTTGGTAATTTGGCTTTTTTGATAGTCATTTAATGGGTATTCTGGTTGTATAAAGAGATGGGATAGGGGCGTATATGTTTTGTTTAAAGGAATGTTGAGGGAGCAACATGAAGAACTTGAAGCCTAAACTCCAATAACAATTTTGAGTAAAATGATTTTCCGGAGGTGAAATTGCTCCCAACGATAGATGTTAGTAAATATGAGAACAGCAGGAGGGTTAAACGTGTATGGGCTTCAAGCTGAAACTGTGTTGTCCTATTTAGAGGAAGTTACCGATATAGTGTTGTTTATTTGATGTTGATGATGTGAAGAAAAGTAAAGAGACGACTCAGACGATACTGGATCATTTGTATAAAAAAGATTTATTAGAAAAAATACAAAGAGCTCAGCATCATACAGGCACCATGGATTGCCTGGGAGGATCGAAGCCAAAAAGATCACACTCCCCTGGGGTCTTTGTCCATAACTTTTTATACCCAATATTTGCATATTCATTATCCCTACACATAGGAACATTACACGTCATCTTGTCCATTTGAGACTCCACACCTATGTTAAACCAACCATGTTCCTTACACAGCTGGATCACCAAAAATGGAAATGAGGGCCTTCGCCTGTATGTGTGACAGGAAGCCCTGGCTGACATACACATATCCGTACATTAGATAAACATTCATAGGAACGAGAGAGAGTACATGACCAGATACTTCAATAGATTGATATTTAGGGAACAAGGCTGTCTTCAGTAAACCGCTAGACTGGCGATGCTACGTGTCCCTCATCTTATCACGGTGTTGTGTCTCAAACCTGTCGTCTCAGGGTCAGGAAGAGTCTACATCTTTGCACCAACTAGTATCATAACCAATCTTAAAGCTTCTGAGTCAGAGAACTTGTTTATTCGGTGTTGATGATGTAAAGAAAATTGAAGCGATGACTCCGGCGACGCTGGATCATTTGTATAAAAAAGATTTATTAGAAAAAATACAAAGGAGCCTAGCATCTCACAAGCACCTAGGATTTGCTCAGGAAGACCACAGCCAAAAGGATCTCTCCCAGTCCTGTCTCCAAAAAACCTATATAGCCCCCACGTAGGAGCATATCATGTAATTTTTGTCCTTCTGGGACCCCCGGTACCATGGTTACCTAAGTCCAACCACCTTTCTTACACATCTGGTTGCAATCTTCTAAACCTGGGGCCTGCAAAAAGCCCTGCGCTCGCTATACATTAGGTAAACACAAAGGAAAAGGAGTCTCTTCTACTATGTATGTAACAGAACACCCTGGGAGCAGCAAAATAGCAGAACATATATTTTAACAAATATTTTAACAAAAGCATAAAAATTGAAATCAAACAGTTTGAAATGGATAAAAGGGCAATAAGTAGAAGTTGAAAAGTAGAAGTAGAAAAAGTACAAAAGTGAAGAGTAGAACTGAAAAAAACAGAAGTAGAAAAAGCTGGAAAATGTGGAAGTATTTAAAGTTCAAAGTAAGAATAAGTTGAAGGACAGTTGAAGATTGTCTCCATTGTTGTTAATTTGATGATTATGTGAACAAGACTGAAGAGATGACTCTGCTGATTTATTTGTATAAGTAAAGTTTGGCATCAATCAAGCACTTTGATTTGACCGAGAGGATCAAAGCCAAATAGGATCACTCTGAAACAACAGCTACGGTCCATCTGCTCCTATACCAATCATTTCCTGTCTGTGTATTCAGGAGATAAAATTGCCAGGCCTTTCTACCAGGCTCTCCAAAGGTCGCTGACCTTTGTCCCAGTCCACATTCTCCATACATGTGGTTAACATCAGTACCCGATTAAATCCTTCAAGATAGAATTACAGACAAGAAAATAACAGAGTGAATGATCAGACACTACACTATTCACTTCTATTGTCAAATTAAGTTGGAAAGAGTTGAATATCATAAAAAGTAAAAGTCATAAATGTCCTAAAAGCTGAATATTTTGATGGTTTCTGTAGTATGTGGACGAGGCCAAAAAAACAAAACAAAACGTCAGACAGAATAAGAAGAATGTGAATAAAAACGGGGATCTCAGTGGAGTGAATGCTGCAGGGGGAACACCTCTCGACAGGGGAACAGACTTGGACACAACCCCCGAGCTCTCAGGAGCAGCTGCTGATCTGATTGGTCGTTGTCAGCTCTGGGTCTCTGCACGTTGTCCCTGTTGCTTCACAGTTTCAAGACGCATTCAAACAGCACGGAGGACAACACAGCTTCTCTCAAGGTAACACGACTTAACATTAAATTAACCTGCTGTCAGGACGCTTGTAAGAAATTAACAACAGTGGCTGTAACTTGTTGTTTGTGGCCGTTAAAGAAACGTTGTCGAGTTACCTGATAAACTGATTAACCTGAACAGACAAAGGTTACGAGTGAGATTTGCTCATGTTTTCCAATAGAGACTAGTTTATATTTGTGGCTTTAATTAACGACTGTCAACATGTAACTTGTGAGTAAATCAGATTTATGAAACTTTACCATGTGACTGGAGGAGTTGTGCAGGCTGCTTCCTCTTAATGGAGGATGATAACAACAATAAGAGAAGCAATCATGTGTCCATCCTTTAATCACAACTACTGTGATTAATACGAATAAATACATGTCTTTTTGTCTACACTTACTCCTTAAGCTACTAACTGGGAACTTGACTCTGAAACCACCAACATTACATGTGTTTTTAACCACACTTCAGAACGTTTTGTTGAGCAGTTGTACGAGGTTGCAGCGCCATCTGCTGGTTACACTTCAACTAGAGACTTTACACCAGTCTTTGACTTTGTTTTCAGATGTAAAGAAGAAGCTATTATCTAAACACTAGTGGGATTAGACATTTATGTAAAACCTAAACAATGTCAACTAAAATTTAAAAGATCTATAATATAGTATCACAAATTTTTAATGCAGTAACTCACAAATCTAAAGTAAATAATTTGTAAGAGTTTTGTAATGAATCAGAATCTAAAAGGTCTTTTTTTTGTTGGTACAGTGAGATTAAGTATGACATCTCTGACAATTTCTATTATTTTTTTCCTGTGTCTACATATATGGCTTTTACCTGGGGTGGTACACAAAGTTATACCCACCCATGCAATTGTGATCTTTTCCTGTGCTTGTTAGTGTTTTCATGTGACCGTCACAAGCCCCCTACGAGTGGAGAACCTACCAAACTTTACTGAGAGCTAACAACTTATTCTACTCAGAGAAAACAATGTTAACCAAGTGAAGTAGTTCGCACTGTGGCCTCACTCCAAGAGGGTTGTGGGTTTGAATCTCGGCTCGGGCTTTTCTGTGTGGAGTTTGCATGCTCTCTGTGTGCTTGGATAGGTTTTCTCAGGGTAATCCAGTTTCCTTCCACAGTCCAAAGACATGCTTGTTAGGTGAATTGATGAGTCTGATTTCCCTTTTATTGTTTTTCTTCTTGCATTTTTAGGGGAAAGTAAAACAGTTGAATACAACCATAGTTATATTTTCTTCAGTTGGAATTACTTGAACTCCAACTTCTATAAGCTAGTGGTGTTTCGTAGACCTTCAGCATGCATTCAGGTAAGGGCACAAAAGGCCACGTCTTTCACTCCCACACTGAACTGAACCTTTCCTGTAATTCCTCATTGAATGTCATGCATGCTCTGTAGGAGTTTCAAGCAAAAGCCAGCTGTTGGATTCTCTAAAGGGGTATCTAGACAACAAGACCAGACTACAACCCATTATTGGTCTGTAGTAGCAAATCCCCATTTTGTATTTATGTGGTCTGTACTGGTGTGTGTATTTAAATTAATTGTTGTTTTCTATACATTTAGGCCTGGGCAGCATAGTAGAATGTGTCAACGTGGGTACACAGAACAGAGAAGCAGTGTACATGTGTGAGGTGTGTGTGCGTCGACTTAGTAAAGCTGACATGCGGAACCACATACTGGGAAGCCTCCACAGATACAACTACATCGTAAGTAGTACTGGGGAAGATGTCATGATGGTAAATGTGTGTGTGCTGCTTTGGATTGTGGTTCAACATGTGATGTTTTGCTTCTCAGAAAATCTGGCACCCTCACGTAGCCTCTAAATGGCAGGAGACGTCTGACCTGTCTAAGTTGGCCTGGCCGCTGATGGAAATGGCCAAGATGCTCGAGGGAAAAGAGGGACCGGGAGATATTCAGGTAAGTTAGTGTGACTGTGTCGGCTCTGTTTGTAGTCAACAGTATTTCAGTGTTTCGACTTGAGTGCATATCTTTTTACACCTTCACACGAAGTTGTTAGAAGTTGAAGATGCCGTGTACCAGAAGATGGCCACGCAAAGTGAGAATGACGGTTAGTGAATATTGACTTATTTTGAAGAGAAGGTGTCTCAGCCTCTGCTTTGTGCACCCCTTCTGTCCCGCTCATAGACTGTACATAGAATGGATGAAGCTAATGAGACATCACCCGCTGGTTTGTAGGCTAACACTTTGAAGCCAGGACATCGCCATGTTGGTTGTTTGGACTGAAGTGACCATATTTGGATATGAAGGGAGCAGTAAGGAGACAGGTCTGAGCCTTAAACCCGAGAACATTGTCCAATGTGTATGAGACTCGAGTTCTAACTACCGTATTTTCCGGACTATAAGCTGCTACTTTTTTCCGACGCTTTGAACCCTGCAGCTGAAACACCGGTGTGGCTCATGTATCAGCGGCACGAAGCTCATTGGCTTTTTACAAGCTAGCAGACCCGGTCAGAGTGGACCACATGAAACTGTTTGAATAAATTCAATAGCAGCCTATAGACAGGAGCGGCTTAAAGACAGGTGCGTTCAATAGTCCGGAAAATACGGTAACTCAGTAACTATGCCCCTAAATGTTCCTCTTTTTGAAGACTACGTAATATGTGCTTAATAGTGATTTTATTTTTCAGATGAACCACCAGATCACTGATAAGAAGAACAGACTTTAGCTAATGGCATCAGAATTAATTGTAGGAAAAATGTACTGACAGACTATTTCATAATTGAAAAGGACCATTTTTCAGTTTATTGGAGTCAGCATCTAGTGGTCATGAGGAGTATTGCCCTTTTTTTGCCCTTCTGCATCGGCCTCATTTTTGAGACTTGGTGGCTTCATCCATTTCTATTTACAGTCTATGGTCCCACTCTTCTCATTCCCTTTGTTATTTAGGCATTATTTTTACATGAACTTGTGCATTTTTTGCTTTATGAATTGATCTCTTTCTCTATCTGACGCTGCAGTACTCAGTCTGATAAATACCATAAGAGATGGCCATGGTGATCCTGAGAGCTCTTCAGAGGCTATAGGTTTGCACTATCCCATCCAATCGCAGAGGACTGTATTTCCACAGTGGAGCAAGTGGAGATCGAAGACGTCAGCATTCACTAACATGTCTCCACCTCTGACACATGCACATGTAGCTCCTTCTGTCCAGTCAGAAGTACAAAACATCTCAACGTCACAGTGGGAAGGCACTCAAACATCAAATGAACCCTCCGTGTTGTCGGTGAACACCAACAGCTTTCTTGATGACTACACAGGATCCAAGCCTCTAATTGGTGAGCACAGATAAAGAGGAGCACCAGCTGGTGGTGGAGTTACTTAAAACTTACTAAAACAATGTAAGACATAACTTTTGTTTTCTCATTTGTGTGCTTTAGAGATAATAGTAGGTGGATTTTGTTTCTAGTTGGATGTTGGCTTCAAATGTCTAAGTACAGTACGGACCTGAGGGTCTCAATCTTCTCATCTAAATCTTGACAAAAAAGAGAACTATTGTATAAAAACCAAGCTACTTCTACATGTTTGCACCAGGTCTTTTCCGTGTGGTTGAGTATAGAAGTGAAGATGGCTGCTCACACTGTTTCTTATGCCACTGCTGCCGCATCAGAGCCACCACAAAGGACATCATTGATCACCTATTCAGCTCCTCCCATCTTGTTAACTACTTGGTCAGTTTGTTGCAGATCCAATAATCAAAATGGACACAAACACACATCCATCCTTCTCCATTATTCATACAAAACCTGTAAGGGAACATGTCGTAAATTTTAGTGTTGAATGAATGAAATGACAATGTCTTTGTGTAGATGGAAACTCATCCTGAGAAGGTGGAGGTAATTCTTGCAGATATCAAAGATAACCGTCAGCTTCTCGAATCACTGGCCTGGAAAGTGGAGCAGGAGGAGGGAAGAGGAGAGCTGGAGGTATCATCCTTTCTTTTAAGTACAGATTATTATTCAACACTGGATAGAAAAAAAAGTTTCTTGTCTTTATACTGAAAAGGCCTTGATTTCACTTGTACATGTCTGTCCTTCGGTTTTCAAACATCTCGTGTTCACAGGTAGTAAATGCACCAGAATATGTCTGCATGCTACTCACTGGCAAAAGTTACAACTGGTGTAAGTACAGATAATTTCTTTTTGTTTGGCTATAAATCATTCACCTCTTTTTCTCTGACTGCTTTTGAGGTGTCACTTGAATGTAAGTATAACATTTAACTCCATCACTTGTACTATTTCTTTCCTCTCGTCAGCAAAATTTAATTTGTGTAAACTTTTGCATATGACTGTATATTGTTGTTTTAATCTTTATTTTCTTTATGCTCAGTGTATCTCTTCACTTACATTCACTCAATCCATTCAGTATGTTTGAATAATATAGTTTTAAAACCCTTCATTTTGTGATTGCCTTTGAGAATGTGTTGTTCTTTGTATACCCCTGTGTTGTTTTTGTTGTTTTCCAGGTACACAGATGTTGTGTAGTGAATGGGCACAAACTAACATCCAAAAAAAGAACACAGCTGCCCAAGGTGGGTGTCTTGGAAAACTGTACCTACTCTTTCAGTAGTGAGATATTTTTGTAATTACCTGTTGCTGTTTACCCTGTCTTTGTCCTGTTTATCCTTTTTTGTTGAAGTGCCGAGCGTGAGCGACACTTCAGTTGGAGGTGCACCACAGAAATGCACTGAAATGCTTTCAAAACGGGCCACAAGAGGGACAACAAAGAGGAAGAGGAGAAAAGTGCCTAATCCTGTGTTCAATGTAAGCCTGCCTTTCAGAAAAGCCTCAGTGCTGCTGAAGAGGACATCATTCAGCACGGACAGCCTCCCCGTGCCCTCTGCATCACCTTCACCTGATGTGGATCCAAGTCTCTCACGACTACAGCCAGACCCCGATAGTGAAAATACAGATGCTGGTCAGTTCATACCAGAAAGAAACTTCACAGTCACTGTGTTTAAAGACATGGATAGTTACGCCAGTGCACACTTCACCCAGCCTGATGACACAACTGGGAGAAGAGATCATAAGGTTCATGGGCAGAACAACATACCACATGATTCTCAACAAAGGTCAAGTGAGATGTTTTGTAAGCAGTGGAGAAATGAAGACCTGCAGACACAGACTGAGGGGCTGCTTCCTGCTGTGTCCCACACTCAGGACTGGTCATCTTACAACTACAGACACAGTGAAGAGTGTTGGACTGAGGAGCCTTACTATTCAGCTCCACAGAGTCAGGTTGGAACAAGATGGGAGGAGTCAAGAGAAGAGCAACATGGCCGCCCGACCTTTGATGCTGTTCAACATTATTACCTACAACCACACCAACATCCATCCTGGGCATGGGATAATACCAGCGGGTGGTATTGGGCATCTTAAACTGTCTGCATGACTCCTCATAGACACAGTCAGATGCTCTCATCCAGCCTGGGTAAGCTCTGTGTCATATAAGCCATTTCAATATTAATTTCAGAGCTTAATGATGTGTAGGTAGAAAAAACTTGCATATATCACTTCACAATTGCTGCACATTTCTGTTCAAGAGACTGGTTTTCACATTGAATTTAATCACACTTGGATGGTCCAGCATAGGATCTAATCATACTGTTTCTTTCGTTCTTTTTCTTAAAGTTTGGCTCAAATAAACACATCTGTAAGCATATTTTTGGCAATAGTGATACAACTGTCAGCGTCCAAGATCAGTTTTCATGTGTCATGTGTAATGTGAAGTATTCCTGTGGATGCTCTTGGAAATGTGAACATGAAGGTGAATGTGTACCTGTCATTATGCCACATAAGAACAAAAGCTTTTTGATTAAGAATTAAAACTGCCTCAAACAATCCCCTAAATTACAAAGACGTGTATTTCAAGATTGTATCATAATCGATTGAATTTGAGAAATATACTCAGCAATAATAACCATCAAACTTGGTTATTGTATCAACTAGCTGTGTTTTATGTTTATGTTTTTTTTAATTATAATTGAGAAATGATATGTTTCCACTCACAGTGAAACTGATATTTGTGGTTGCCCTTATGTTGAACTACTGGCACATATTTTCTGTTTGGGTTGGTTATAAATCTGTGAATAGATTTGTTATGTACAAGCTGTTCCTGAACAACTCCAAAAACTGAATGTACTGTACAATTCATTACATTTGTGATACGTCAAATCAGACTTGTGCATGGAGTGTTTTACTTTATTGAGAATGAAGGCTAATGTCACGATTTGCTATTTGTAAATAAAGCACTGTTAAGGTTACAGTTTTTACTGATGATTTTGTGCAGGGAATTTAACACTAATCCTTACCCAGACTTTCAAGATTACCAAATCTGAATTAGCAGTTCTCTAAATGGGGCTTCATGTCCAAATGTAGGTTACTACAAAGTAGCCAGCATGAGTCACCTTTAATGTTTTTTTATTTGGAGTGACAGAAAATAGCTCAATAAAACAATGCAACTATCCCTCACATTTTCCATTTATTTTAAACAGTCACCTCTACTCTGGCACACAACAAACAAGTACACATTCACAAATGCATTATTTGAATCATTTATTAAATTATAAAACATAATATATTTAAAATACAGTGCTACATGACAGGTGAAATTGAAGATATGCGCAAAATATTAAGCGCAAAATATTAAATACATAACTGTGGTACAAATTATATGTATTGTTTGGCCACTTCTAAAAAACATTTCTTTGAACCACTGGGCTTATGTGACTGCACCTTTCTACACTTAGGCACTGGCTTTACTTTTTAGCCGTACCTGCTTCATCCATTTCGATAAACAGTCTATGGGTTGCATTCAAATAAGTTACTTATTAAACAGGGTTAAATATTAGCCTATCAGCGTGCGTGCTTAGTCATAGATAGATGTTACTAGGAGTACTGGTAATTTCCATGGGCCATGAACGCACCACGGCTACGGAAGCAGCTCCACTGTGTTTGCTCCAAGCGAAGGCAACAAGGCAGCCTCCCCCTGGCCACCACCGAGAGGACGGCGGTAGCTAGCTAGCATAAACAACCAGTTTTAACACAGCAAATGTTTTATTTAATTTGGATGGCCAGGATACCCGCAGTGAGCAGCTAACCTGCTGTAGACGACACACCTGGGAGAAACGTTAACGCTGCCTCTCCCACAGCCTCCACTCCACTCCCCCTGATCCCGTCGAGATGTCAGCTTTCTCCGAGGCGGCTTTAGAGAAGAAACTCTCCGAGCTCAGCAACTCCCAACAAAGTGTGCAGACGTTGTCGTTGTGGCTCATCCACCACAGAAAACACTCGAAGACCATCGTCAACGTTTGGTTCAACGAACTGAGAAAAGGTGAGGTGGATCTTTAGCTAGCTGGTCATACAGACCGATGAACAAGTCACACACGGGTTAGCATGGAGCTGCAGGAGCTGGCTAGCTTTGTATACAGCTTTACAGTAAGGTTAAAACTATGTTAGCTTTCTGACGTTGAAGTTATTAGACAGTGGGTCTCTGTTAACGTTAGCCAACTTTGAGCAGCGTCGTTGGCAGTTTAAATGGGTTTGACTCATTGTCCAAGAGTAACAATAAGTTATTTATCTAGGCTTAGTTTGTTTTGTTGTTAGCTAGCCATGCTAAGACTCGTGCACATACACTGATGATATGTGTCTCCAAGTGTGCACAGCACTGATGGTTGAGTTTAATAGTTTAGTAGTCTAAAGACAAATTGTCAAACACTTTTTAATTCAGGGGCCACATACATGATCTCAAGTGGACTGGACCAGTAAAATAACAGCATAATAACCTATGAATACGGACAACTCCAAATGTCCCTTTGTTTTACTGCAAAGAAGTACAAGTACATTATGAAGCTGTGGCATTTAATTAACTGTACTTTTACAAAACAGTTTATGATCCTGAAAACAATATACATTTATCATTCACACTTTCAGGTCACAGTGGATCTACAAAGGCACCAAACATTTAGTCACAGGTATCTGGAACTGGAAAATATAATCTGACTAAAACAACTTGTCAAGATCTAGAAGTTATTTTAGATTTACACACATTTCCACATCTGCGTAGTAATCCTGACCACTTGAATTTATCACTAGGTCAGATCAATAGGTGGGAACTATTAAGGAAGAAAGTTGTTAAGTTATCCCCCTGACTTGTAAATGTATAAATGTATACGTAGAAATACATAGAAGTTGTGGCAAATTGCAGGTGATGTAATTTTGACACTTTGCAAATTCATGCCATGGGCCAGATTTGGCCTGCGGGGTTCAAGTTTGACACGCCTGGTCTGATACCTAATATAAAACTGTAACTCAGTGGAAACACAATGCCTATATGCTATTCAAGTTGAATCCCTCACTGTGGATAGTGAACACACTTTATAATACACTACCTCCAGCTGCAATAAAAATTGACTGTAGTGATTACTATTGTGAATTATAATCCTGCTCAACTCTGTGAAGCACTTACTGTAGAACAATGATAGCAAAATAGCACTATAAGTATAATAATAGAATACCTACACACATGTATAAGATACATTGAATTCAGTTGGGAATGTAACTTACTAGAAAAATATTGCACTGAATAGATGAGTAAAACAGCTACACTAATATAAAGTATCTACAGTGCTACAGTAAGGAGTGTAAAAGGGAGGAGGTTAAGAGAGATGGATGCATTGAAGAATAGATGTGCATGTGTGTGGGGGTGTGCTTAAAGACTTAATGTTCAATTGTAACAGCTATTCAGAGTGTGTTATATGAAAATAATTGATCACTAACCTGGTGCCGATAAATGCAAACTCACTTATCCATCCATAGCAGATCTTTAGATGGAGTTAAGCACCTAATTGTTGTGATACTGTGTTGTAGGGATGTTTTGTGTGGCTGTAGTTGTAGCTAATCCTTCTCCACTTTCCCTTGGGGTGCTAGTCAACAACCTAATGATATCTCAAGTGGATGTTTTATTTTGAGGTGTTGTCTGAGGGCCTGAAGTATAGAAGTGGGAGCCTCTGGGGCTATACACCCCTCTGAGTGCTGACTCTCACAAAGACAAGGGCATCATTAGTTCATAAGAGGTAACAGGTGCATATAAAACAGAAGAATATCAACTCTGATTAATTTATTTCTGATCAATAGACAAATCCACTGATGTGTTTTGGTGAAAGCATGCTGTAAATGTATTGAAAAAAGTAGAGAAGAAAGTAAAATTTACCAATTTTAGATCCTTGAACCCTCATATGTAGGTGTAATGAAGAATAACCCAAGTGATAAAATTATTACGAAATGATTCTTAGTTGCGATCTGATGTCTTTTATGAAGTGCATAGAAAAGAGTAATAAGTAATGGGTTGGCAGAAAACACACAGCCTAGCTTTTAAAATGTATTATTTTCTGCTTGCAATCATTTTTATTACATGAATAGTATTAGTTATTTATAGAGGATTAATTTAGTGATCTATATCAGTTTCTAAAGTGTTATTCGTCCATTGAAACCTGTCACTGTATTACACTAGTTTGAGTTTCAGTTTTGTAAATCCTCATAACATTCCCTGTAATAAGTGTATTTTTATGTTTGAATGCACACAGCTCAGGTACCACGCAAGCTGACCTTCCTTTATTTGGCCAATGACGTCATTCAGAACAGCAAGAGAAAAGGACCGGAGTTCACCCAGGACTTTGCACCGGTCATCGTTGATGCTTTCAAGCATGTATACAGGTCAGATTTAATTTATTAATAACTTAGTGGTTTTTTTTATTCAGGGTCTTTTGTTAAAACAATTTTCTTTTTATTTATTCAGTCATGAGACACATTCTTGATTTATAAAAAAAAAAAAAAGCCATCACATTTTGGAAATACTTTATAATGTGACACAAGGAGACGGTTCTGGGTTTGAACCTTCTCCATGTGTCTGTGTGGGTCTTCTCCACTTGCTCGGTCTTCCTCCCGCAGTTCACAGACATGTTAGCTGTAGTTGTGAGTGTACATGATTGTTTGTCTCCTGGATTGTCTGGTCCTGACATCACTTTTACAAAGCTGTGTAAAGCCTGTTGTGTGTTTTTCTGTCCAGAGAGGGTGAGGAGGGCTGTAAGAAACAGTTGGGTCGGGTTTTGTCCATCTGGCAGGAGAGAGCTGTTTATGAGAACAACCTGCTGGATCAGCTCTCACAAGTCCTGTGTAAGTCTGTCTCTGATAGGAAGACTGCACTGATTTCAAAACAACATGCAGCTCTTGGCTATTAAGTTACACTATGAGATTAACTTGTATCATAAACATTTCAGTTGGAAATATGCATGTACCCCCTAGTAGGACAGTGAGCGTGGAGCTATCAACTTTCAGTTTTATAGTTTAATACATAAAAAGTAGACATCTGGACTCCTACATGTGGCATTTTAATTTTTCATGTGTTCTTTTCTTGTAGATGGAGAAAAGAAAGCGAAGAAGAGGACATATGAGGAGATCCAACCAGATGATGAGGGCTTTGCCTCCCAGAGCTCCCCAGTTGAGCCCCCACAGGTGCTGTCTGAGGCAAACACAGTGTAGCCATAAATGTAGTATGTTTTGAAATTATACTTTGAACCACACAGAGGTGATTTAATGTTCCAGCTGCTTCTGTATTTTACTATCTTGCTTTACCCTGCTGCCTCATGACATACTTAAATACAGTGCCTCTCCTTACCTGCTTATCCCCCTCCCTGCACAGACAGCAGAGCTAATTCGAGCTCTGCAGGAGCTGGAAAATGCAGCCTCTGGCGACTCGGTGCTGCGTCAGCGCATCTCCTCTCTTCCTGCTGAGGTGCACGACACGTCACTGCTTCACAGGATCACAGGTAGGAGGCAGGACAGAGGACACTTTTTGTGTACTGTTTGCATCCACACATACAAGTCTGATCCATAGTTCATTAACACATATTAGATAAAAAAGTCTTCACTGATACAAATTGAAGCCCTCACAAGTAGAAACACTGCTAGTAATGTAGAAAGCCAGGGTTCACATCTGCAGTATGTGGCAGCAAATACCTACCTAGCATAAAGACCCTTATTATTGATTTTCCTGAGAATTTAACGGCAAATAACAATTTAATATGTGGATCATAATCATCATTAAGTAGATATTTGATTTAAAAAAGAAGAATATTTAGGGGTGTGGTCCATTTAATTGACAGGCCTGGCCTCTGCATGCCTGAAGTCAGGTCTCATACACATTGGGCAGTAAACTCTAGGAGAGGAAATCTTTATTTGTCATTGTAGGGCTGCACACGGTACATTCAACCCGCTTCCTCTCGCCTCCCTTCATATCCAAATATGGTAACTTCTAGCTCCAAACAACCAACATGGCGATGTTCAAATGTCAAACTCCTGGCTTCAAAATGTGAGGCCATAAACCAATGGCTGACATCACCTGAGCTTTGGTCATTCTGTATACAGTCTATGGTGTAACCAGTATGACTTTTACAATAAAAGGCTACAAAGTATAAAATCTGTACATTCACCTCAACAACACTGAAAAAACTGATGTGCCCTTGAGCAGGGCACTGATAAATTCCTCTATTTATAATAAAAACTATTTAGACTGATAACAAACAACAAGAGTGTCTGATTTGCCATCTATTGTACAGTAGCTACAATGGATATCAGAACTGCTTCAGTTCATTTGCACATTGTACCGAACGTACTGCCCCTCAGCTTGAAGCACTGACTGGTTGTATTGAAGCTTTGCATCTGGTTTTTTCTACACTTTCTGTGCTTCAGATAAAGAATCAGGGGAGCGGCTGTCTCGGCTGGTGGAGGAGGCCTGCATGCTGCTAGCAGACTACAGCGGCCGTTTGGCAGCAGAGATCGACGACAGGCGGCAGCTCACACGCACACTAACGGTCTTCCTGCAAAGCCAGAAGGATGGTTTGGTCCAGAATGAGCAGAAACTTGAAGTGCGTAAATATTTTCTTTTCTTTTTTTCTTCAGTGATAAATAATTTTTCTGTGTACGTCTCGTCTACCTCATCGTTGTATCATTATCATTCACTCCTAGTGTTCATGTGTCTGTGCAGCTGTGTGCTCACACTTCTCGTTTGTTTGTGTCGTTAAGATTTGTTTTTAAATATATTTCAGCATGTTGTAGGTTTTCTGTCGTGATTGAACCAGACTGCAGGTTTTCAGTCTGAGTATCTGACCTGCTGACTCCTCATTAGAAACAAACTTGAGGTTTTCCCTCATCACTGGGACGTGCTTGTTCCTCCCAGAGTTTGATCCTAAGTATTAAGATACACATTTTGTTGTTTTCACATAGCACTGCTTTTTTTGTGCTGACATTAACTGTCCAGCCTTTATCCACAGGTTACCAAGCGGATGAAGTATCTGATATTTTGTATCTTGACCTAGTCAAGACATTTGTAATAAAAGAACCTGAAAATAAAAACTACAAAAGATTTTGTGTGCTTTTATTTTGCTCTAACATTTGCAACTCCTGGTGATTAATTTCAAAGATGGCGGACACCATTGGTATTTAAAAGGTTTTTGTGGTATTGACAGTAAATGCTACCTACACACTTAAAGTTTAAATTGAGCTCAGGTTGATGGTAAAATTAAATACAGAAAAATATTTCACAATGTCATCACAGAGCCAACAAAACCTGAGAAAATCTTGGTATAAGTCTTTTAATCTGGAAGGTTGTGATTCATTCTTCAGAAACACTCACCTACATGCACCTGCTGTTTGACCATACAACAAACACAAGAGTGTAATTTGTGCAACAGGATAAAACCTTTTACAGACAGCTCGTGAATCTAGTAAAAAAGGTGCTTATCCATGACTTAGTTGCAGTAAATCGTCTCCATGAATTCCCCCTTTGCTGTTATACTTTCAGCTTCTGTTTACATTTTATACTGACATACATATAATACCTTTGCTGCTGGTTAATGTGGTCATTAACGCTACAGATACAAACACCTTTAACACCTCTTATACCTTCAAAACTAACTGATCACTAAATATTTTTGTCACAATGACCTTTGATGTGTGGCGTGAGTAAAAGTAAATCCTCTAGCAGCTCAGCTATAAACTGATTTGAAAGAGGACAGCTGAATATGTTACAAGTTAACCTAAAAATATACTCACTCACTGACTCAACCTTTTTGCATATACATAGTGTTGTATACGTAGTGTTGTTAGTGAGGCTGTGTGTTAGGGACAACGCATGATTGATAAAAGTCTTTGGCTAGAAATTCAATCTTAGTTAACACCACATTATTTAATGTGTAATGCAAAACAAAGTAAAACTCTTGCTTTTTTTTATGTAGTCTTCACACTCTTCATCAAAACTTTTTAATCTCTTTGCATCTAAAAACGTACAATGTCAGTTTTCAAATAAAATATTCCAATGCTGCTTCAGACTGTGAGGCCTTTAAGCTCTGATGGACCTTTTTCTGTTGTGGACTTTTTCAGGAATACAAACGTAAACTGGCAAGAGTGACCCAGGTGCGGAAGGAGCTGCGATCGCGTCTGAACAATCTTCCAGAAGGACTCTACAACTCTTCAAACTGACTGCAGCTCCATCTCCTCGACACACTCCCTCCTGCTACTGACACATCTCATCCTTTCTCTTGATATTTATTCAGTGACCTTGCCATGAGTCCCCTGTGCTCGACTTTGGAAAGTGTCTTTATGTCTCCTGTGTGATGAATAGTTCTCATTCTCATTATTTATCCACAGATCTATGAACAGGAATGTCTTCTTTTTCTGTCTCTTAGTTCATCTCGTCAAGTAAAACACTGTAATTTAGGATTTATAATCATCAAAACCAGGCCTTTCATGCTTTGGCCTGTGCTGTCTCACTTTTACAGCTTTAAAGTGGTTTGGATGATGCTGGTGTGATATTTTTGTATTTATAGTGAATTAAGACAATGCACCAGAGAATATCCCTTTAGTGTGATCATTCATGATAATTTGCAGTATTTCTTATTGCTGACATTTATTTTTTAACTGTTTTGTTGATGCTTCTGTCTAACTTTTGGTTATAGACCATTACAGCGGTGGTTCAAGCTGGGATTTTTTTTTTTTTCCCGTGTAATAAGGTGCCTCTGAAGAGAATGGTATACTTGTGTGAAATCCGTTTTCTGAAGCTGTGTGGAAAGGCATGTTGTTTTAAAGCAAACCACCATGCATACCTATCATTTACTTTAAGCCTATTTGTAAAGGGGGCTGTAAATCATTGGTCAGTGTACATATTTAAGTGTGCATGTAAATATGATGGAGTTACACATGCTCCTGATCATAAGTGCTTATGTCGATATGGTTGTGAAATGGTCACTCAGACAAATTATAGACCTCCACTGTAATGAAACGATGAGTAAAGGAGTGTGTTGTCTTGTTTGCCGTATTGCTTCAGGGTTTTTTTCCTTAAACGTCTCTTGAATGCTGTGCAGATCCCTCACGCAGCTTGAGAAGTGCCCCAGTTTCCAAAGCCAGACTTTTAAAAAAACAGCTGTTTGTTTTTGTTAATGTGAAGCAAGTGCTTCTTAGAACCAAATAAACATGAAATGCACAAATGCTTTTTAGGTGTATCAATGGATTTGAGTGCAGTTATGTTTATGACCAAAAGGGGGCATAAACAACACCCCATCTTCGTACCTGTGTGCATTCCTATATTTATTTATTTCGCTATGAGGTGTGCTCGTCGTTTTAACTCTGACACTTGAAGGTGAACGGTGCTCTAAAACACAGAAATGAGCATTGTTTATAATTAATTTATCTTTTGAGAAATGTTTCAGAGGCGATAGGAGCTGTAGTTTACACTGCAGGCCAGAGGGGGCGGTGCGGCACCTGGAAGCTGAATAAATACATCAACGGCCGTGATGCAGCTTCCGTTGACCGGGTGTGTTTCATCCATGATGTAAATAGGAGTAGTTTACATTGATAAACTTAAATATAATACAAACTACACACGATATTTGATGCGTGTTAGCAGCTTAACGGTGGGTGAATCTGAATCTACCAGCTGTTAACAGATACAAGTTTTTAAGTGATATCGAGCTTGGTTACGCTCTTTTGCTAGTTTGGGAAGCTAACAGCTTTTTTTTGGCACGGTGGAGTTAGTGGTTATCGTAAAACACGATGGATGATCTCGAAACACCATACAACGAGGAAGATGAATTTATTGAATGCACGGTAAGGTAGTTAACTTTAGCCAACAAGCGTTTAATTAGAGCTAGCTCTACCTGGTGTAGCCTAATACAACCCAAAACGGTTTAATATAGATTGTGCTGCCACTAACTAGAGTTATGTTTATTTTTTATTTACTTAATTTATATCTGAAAATCTGCTTTTCTACTTTTGCTGTCAACTAACTGATACTAATTGATTTTCTATTTTAATCAAGGTCTGTGATAAATCCATAAGGGGACAGGACTTTTACAAGATACACCTGACCACACCGGGACATATAAAGGTACTGAGCTCAAGTTACTGCAGCCAACCCTATGCTTTGGCTTGTCGTGATTGAATACTATTTTAGTTTGAAAACTACTTTTAATGTTACAGTAGAGTCTTTACTTATGGCAGCTATAAGTTTATATTTTTATTTAGTTGCAGATCTTCACAGGTTCCAGATGAAATTTGTCACAGCAAGCAAGAAAGATCCACACATGATCCTTCACTCGATCCTTCACTCTTATCTCAAGCTTTTGGAATTATCTGGGAAATCTTTTCTGCTTATAAAGGTCACTCCAGGGTTTTATTTTGGGTGGACACTGTTTTTATAAAGTGTGGCCCTTTTTACTTCCACCCTGCAGGTGAGAACCAATACATCTTGGTATGTACAAGACAACCACATCAATCAACAAAACACAAAGTGCTCTTGATCTCTTCTACAATGACGGAGTGACTGTAAGGTGTTCACTGACTTCTTTCACAACATAATCATCCAGGGAAAGTGAATGTTCCCCAACATTTGTCTTTGTCGATCATGAAGACTACATCTTCTTAATTTTGGAGGTGCATTCTGTCCTTGAAGATTGCACCTTGCAGTAAGTTTATGCTAAATGACAAGGTAATCTTGTTGACACTGTGTTGAACATGTTCTACTTGATTGGTTGTGTTCGAACACACAATCTTCTGGGAAGTCTGGATAGGGGAGGCTCACAATGGTAAGAAGGCCAAGTATCTCAAATTGGTGAATGTTAAAGACATGGGTGGAATGCCCTGTATATGCCCATTAAGGTAGGGTGCTTGGGCTTTGCAGGGCATGCTCTACGTTCTCCTTGGCATCAGACAAGAAGAGCTTTAAAAGACAATATTAAGCTATAGAAAGGCATGAAGTTGGCTTTGGATCAAGAGGAGGGATTCATATTGTAGGGGGGACAATCTGAGGACTGAGCATCCCCAACTGGGTTGCCCGGGAGAGGCTTTCTGACGATCTTAGACCTGAACAACCGAGGACCTTGGATTATCCCTGATGTTGTGTCCAAATTGCCAATAAACTTTCCCTTCTGTTGTTTCACGTCATCGTGTATAGATGATTGGTATGGATACAACTTGTTTGCCAGAACAAGTAATTTCTTTCTGGAGACCATCACCTGTAACTAAACTTGCGTTTATCTCAGTCCACATTTGTCAAGTATTGCAACTCAAGACCACACCACTTCAAGTCCTGGTTCATTCTCACACCAGCCTACTGGAGTGGTCGTTGACAAGTTTCTCCATGGCAACCCAAGATTCTGGTAAATTATTTAAAAAAATTGAGAGTTTGGAGTCATGTTATCTGGTAACACCTTGAATATGACCCCCAAAAGATATTTTTTGTCAGCTTTTTTTCAGGGGTTTGTTTCATATAGGGAACATTTTCTAACCACCATCTCAAAATCTCTTCGTTTCATATGTTTTTGAATTTCCTCTATAAGTTTGCTTGCCATGGGCGTGCAAAGATTTCTGGATTTTTTTTGTGAAATCTACAGTAATTCAAGGGCAGCACATTGGAATTTAAGAAGGTTCTTGCATATGGACTTGTCAGAGAGTGAGCCAGTCGCGAAATACATTTTCGATTAATGTGTTGTTTCAACAGCTGTCTTCACACTCAGTGCTTTCACTTTTGGTCCTTCTGTACAGTAAGAGCTGGCTCACAAATAATAAATTAACATGGACAATTGAGCTTTACAGAGGCTACCACCTTATTCACTGTGTGTTGTAGCAGCGACTTGTCAACAACATCCTTACTTCTCTGGCTGTCTTGACTGAATGCATTCAGCCAGGGCAATCTTTGACACTTGCATTTTGGCAAACCTTCCTGCAGAATACACAAGGACTGTTTTTATGCACGCGAGCAGAGGTGGCTTGAGCATCAGCTCACATCTTTTGATTGCCTTGGCCATCATGAAGAAATCTAGATACTGCTTCTCCCATACAAATTTCTGTTGTCATGTGTTTTTTATTAGTTCATATAACCTCCTGGGAAGGGGGCCTAGTATATGCAGTTATATTTAAGTGACTGCAGGACACACTCCCTTTTACTTAATTACTTTATTTACTTAGGTACTAGCAGACTCTAAGAACATAGGAGAGGATGTGTACCTTTACACCTCAAGTGAGCTGCAGTTTTGGTTAGCCATTGTGTGTTGGTTCCATGACATAACACTTTTTCTGTTTGCAGTAGAGGTGAACTACAACCACTGTCCTGTTTACCAAGCACTCATTGACATAATTTTTATTGCTCTCCTTTCATTCCCGGCAGAAAGAGGATGCTTTGGTTGCTGGGGGTAAGTAGACTTCATCTTCAGCCTTGTCATTTTTTCTGTTTTGGCTTTGTGCACATTTGCTTTCTTCCCTGGCAGGTACTTTAATCTACATGTGAATTAACAGTGGTCATTGTAACCTGTTTCCTGGTTTTAATGGATTAGTCTGCTTCATCAGTGGGAGCAGTGCTCTTGGAAAGGTTATGGACTCAAAACAAACTTGAAATTGGTTGAGCAAGTTGAAGCCACTGTGTAGTAAAAGTGTCTCAAGATACTTAGATGTACTTCATTTCATGGTTTGACTAAAACCTCCTAGTTGCATTGAGGGGATCTCTTGATCTACATGCGCAGAGCTTTGACCTCACGCAAGTCAACAAATTTGGGATGAATGGGAACATCGACAATGAGCCAAGCCATGTGGTCCAACATCAGTTCATCTGCACTGTTTGGAGTTCGTTTAGCTCCGGGTTGTTTCTCCTGTACCACCGTGCCAGCTGTTCAAACTCCCATCTGTATGCTGGTTCATCATTGTCTCTGATGAGGCTGCTGGCAATTGTGTCATCACAAATTTCAGGACTTTAACAGATGGGCGTCCTGAGGTCATTGGTGTAGAGAGAGAAGAGCAGTGGGCCGAGCACACATCCCTGCAGGGCACCAGTGCTGACTGCTCGGATGCTGGATTTCCTGCCAAGCTGAAAGCCACAAACATACATCACTGGCGAGTTGAGGGATTACAAAATATAGTGCAGTGCTGTGTTGACTGCATCATTTGTTGACCGATTTGCGAAGATGGCGAACTGCAAGGGGTCCAGCAATGTGTGATGTCCTTCAGGTGGGTCAGCACCCGCCTGTCACATAACTTTATAATGACAGACATGCTAATGGGCATGCTGTCCTTTAGTTCTGGGATGGAGGGCATCTCTGGGATCAAAAGGATTGTGGAGTATTTGAAGCAGGAGGGAACTTCACAAGTGTGTCAGTTGCACAGAATTTGGCAGCATAGACCACCTGCGCCAACATGACTGCCCCAAATTTCCACATGTAATTATTCTGGTCTCCTAGTCTTCAATTAGTGCACCAGTGATCAGCTGTAATCTTACTGGCTACAGACTATGCAAGTACAGATCTCCAATGGGTAGGTTGCAGAGGAAGGTGTTGTGCAACCCTGTGCATCAAACAAGCTAATTTGTTTGATACAGCTTTCTGTTTGGAGGTGGGTTCAAACATTAAAGGAAAACTACATTCCAGTTCTTCACATGTCCAAAAGAAGTCAGGAGCCTACACATTGGGATGAACAGGAAACCCACTCACACTCGGGCTTGTGAGACCATCACGGACACTCTCCTCACTGCTGCATATGTTGATACCATTGCAAGTGCACAGTGGACAGTCGATCAAGTGTGCTTGTCATAACCATGGGTCTCCTTGCAAATTGGAAATGCGCTCTGATGGAAATGCTTTTCCGATTGTAGACACTGTTCTACACTCTTGTATCACACGTAGGCGCCTGCACAATGTTTGAGACTAAAACTTGTTAGATGCCACTTCACAGGAGCACGACCACCTGAAGAAGATACTCTGAACCTGTGGACCTCCTAATAGCACCCAGGAAGAAAACTAACATTTCAGGTCAAGATGGTAAGAAAAAAACAAACGAAACAACACTGCTCGTGCTACACGTGACAGAAATATCTAAAAAACTCAGGCACGTCTTCAACATTCACTTGATCCCTGTGTTTTTCAATACCCGGTGAGACGATCTAAAAGAAGTTACACCCCAACAGAAGAAGAAGGTTGTTGGCATTCCAATGCAACAAAAATGCACAAAAATACATATTGAAGAAACCAACAAACCCTTGAACAAATGCATAGCTCAACACAGGACTACCTCATTTCAAGAATCTACAGTTCATCTTCACCTGAAAGAGAAAAGACACACTTTTCAAGACAGCGATGTAGCTACATTGGAGGGGGAGGAGAGATGGTTTTGAAAGATGTGAAAGAGGCCATCTATGTATTAGAAAATCCCTCACCCAACAGAGGAGGAGGTCTACGACACCACCTATCCCCCGCCTACAATCCTGTCCTCCCAGGAGATCTAACCAACGTCCACATTTGACCTCATGTGACCACTCCCCCATCCAAGTGATACCACTCACCAAGTGGTATCACTGATCTTGATAACGACTTCAGAGTTTAAAACCCACTACTCCCGACCAGTCAGGACAACTGAAGAAGCTTCTTGTATGAGTGGTGAAATGTCATCATGAGTCTTCAACCAAGTCCAGTTGTGCTGACTCGCTCTTCTTGGACAATCCTGACCTGGATGACTGAGAGTTTTCACAGATGTCCAAAGAATCACATTCAAGCTTTACTTTATGAGGAATGTGCTTTACACTTCAATACAGAAAACTGGATTTCTGTTTGTTTAAACTGAGCAAACAGGTGTGGCTGCATGTATGTTCTTGCAGCAAACATACAATTTATTTTTGGACAGCATAAATCCTTTTTTCTGCTGTTGGTAAGTTAGGTAACAGGAGGATTTTGATGTGTTTGTCAAAAGAGAGACGTCACAGGAGGACATTATCATAATGTCTCACTAGACCACTTTCTTGAAAATGCAAATGTTTGCTTCCCATAAAATCAAATGAGCCAACGTGTCTTTACCTGAAGACATCAAAGAATCGTGCGATACAGAAACTGGCGCTACATGTTTGTTTCAAAGTGATCCTTTCTCTTTTGATGTAAGTACAACAAAATATAATAACTGAATTTTTCAAAGATGAAGTACTGGAGATACAATACATAATAATGGTCACTCATTTCTAGTGTTTATATCAGACTTCTGTTGCCAGTTTGAACATGAGATTTCAACAATTTCAGCTGAAACTAAAATACAGTCTTACATGTCTTGGCCTTTGATTTGCATTGGATAAAGAACAATGCATTGACAATAAGGCTTTAGGGAAATGGTTGTGAGGGCATTAATTGAAAAATGTCAATGCTCAGTTAACAAGTATGTAAATAGTAGTCAAGATTATGGTAATCTGGAAATATAAAAGCTGGGTAAAATGTGTAATGATACAGTGGAATGTAGTTTACCTTTTAGCATTGCACTGGTGCTGTTTGCTATACTATGATTACATTAGTCCGTGCATTTGATCTTTAAAAACTCTCTTTATGGGGTTTTCTCTTGCTAACGCCCACTGTGTGGTTTCTCAGGACATGCTGTCAGACGACAAATTGTACCTGATTTTCAGGACTTCACAGAATACCTGGATTACCTGAAGCTCGATGAGCCCATCATTGGTTTGTTCAAGTTTCGTATAAGATATTATTGAATGCCGTATTAGTTTGATCCCTTTTAATTTTTTTCTGCTTTTATTTCTTAGGTTTGAGCTATTTGGAAGAAAAGCCTTGTCATGATGGACTACCAGGCCTGAGATATTTGTGTAGGCTGTGTCATCTGACTGCAAACCTCGGGGAAATGGTCCATCATGTGATTGGACGTAAACACAGGCAGAAATATTTGGTAAAGCATTATGACCATTGTTAGAAAACTCCAGTCAAACATTTTTGAGTGTCTGCTTTGCCTTTTTAATAAGATGATTAAAACAAGTGAGAATGCTTTAACTTTGTGTTTCTGTAGGAAGTGAAACGACCAGATTTGGTGACCTGGGAAAAACAATCCCCTGCTAACCAAGCAGGAAAGATCATGCGAGCCCGAGCAGAAATAATTGAGAGACAAGATGGACGAGGATGTCCAAAGGTGGTGCATACAAATCATTACACATGATGAACCTTATCAAATGTTATTTTGAAGTCATAATATTTTGAGAGTAACTTACTTGTTCACTTGTGTTTCAGGCATTGGCAAAAAAGGCAACAGTGGGCAATTTAAACATCTCAAGAGGTACAATAACACCCGGAAGTCTGTGTGTGAATTATACACGACTGTATATTGAATGGACAAAGCTTAAGTGACATTACTTGTTGGTTTGTGGACTCCCGTTTTTAAGCCAGGAAGTTGACATTTGAATGTTAATATGTTGGTTGTTGGGGTCAAAAGTTGACCATATATGTAGAAGACAGAAGGAGTGAAGAGGCGGGTCTAACCCTTGAACCCGAGATCACTGCTCAGTGTTTATGAGACTCGACTCATTTGAGACCAGGCTCATTGATCCAGCTAACCACACCCTTAAATATTCCTCATTTTGACGTCTAATATCTACTTGATTATGATTTTGTTTTTTCGGATGGACCACCAAATCACTGATAAGATTGATCTGATAAGAGTTGACTTTAGCTAGTGACATCAGAATGACTTGTGGAAAAAAATTAAGTGTTTCTTGATTGAAAATGAACATTTTGTAATTGAAGTCAATTGGAGCCAGACTCTAGTAACTTTTTTTTCTTTATTTTAGCATTGACCTCATTTTTTCGACCTGGTTGCTTCGTCCATTTCTGTATACGGTCTATGGTGCAAATTAACAAACAAATATAAGTGTGGTTGTAACACTGAAGAAGAATTTCATGGCGGTTGTGTGTGGGCATAGAAATGTCCAGTTTAGTTTCACAAAAATATTTTCAGGATGGTATTACAAGAGAATTTGCCATCTATTCCTAAATGTATCAGTACATGATATATACTTGTATACAGTGTTTTCTTTTAGAGCCTCCCAGGGAGTCTAACATGATGTATAAAAAACACAGCTTACATACAGCTCAAATAAACTATAGTATACATTTTTTTTTCTCCAAGAAATGATATTAATGACTAATGTAGACTTATATTTTTATTCTTATTTCATAGTTGCCCCAAAGCAGAAGCAAACTAAGGGAAGGATGCAACAGCAAATCCAGCAAGATGTACCACCACTCCTACCAGAGCTCAAGAACTATCAGGCTGGGTCCTCTCACCGAAGAAAGTATCCGGACTACTCGAATACAAAACCTTTCCAACCAGATGAACCCAGCATGAAAAGAGACAGACGGTGCCAATGGGAAGACACACTCAGCCATGATAGCACTGAAGAGGAGTTGCGGAGGGCGGATTACAGGGAAACTCCCACATACAGACAAGACTACATGGACTCTGATCAATATAATGAGACATATGTTGACAGACCATATAGAAGTCCACTGGAGGAGTCAGGTGATATTCCCAGTTATGATTACAGGGAGGACATGTTTCATGGCCAAGCTCAGCGTACAGAGTATCACCCAGAAGAGGCTCCTTCTCCTCATAGAAGACCCTACCCAGACAGAGATCCTCTAAATGAGGTCTACTCTGATGAAGTAAGGGATTCTGCACAGTTTCAGCGCTCCAAGCTGGATTGTGATAAACAGCGGTGGTCCCAGGAGAGGGAAACTGGTAGATATGACAGTATGAACAGAGCAGGTAGGCAGGGATCGAGTGAACCAGAGGCCAAGAGGAGAAACTTTTCCACACCTTTGGAGAGTGATCGATCAAATCAACATTTATTTAATATCATCAAGGAGTATCGGCATGGAATGACAGAACGAAATCAGGGGATGGCACTTGACCAGCCTGGGCCTAGCAGACCAGAAGGCCTTGTATCCCAGAGACAAATGGGATTTACCAGGACCATTGCTGACATCCCAGCACCGTTCAGGCGTTTCCTAGAAGGTACTACTGATGACGGGGGACACGGTAAAAGAAAAAAGAAGAGTCGCTTCTCTGATGCCACTCCAGAAGAAATGGAAATGACAGAACAGATGTGAGTGTTTTTAAAAAAAAAAAAAAAAACTGGCATAAATATATTATTCCTATTTAATGTTTGATTTCCGCTTTAAGGTTCAGAGATGAATATGGACCTCCGAATCCAAAGTTTGGTGGGGATCTGAGACCAGATGGTAGAGAACCGTATTCAGACTTCTACAGAGGATCACAGGTAGTAATCACAAAATTAGGTTGTTGTGATGAACTAGTAACCTGCCAATATGTCACACAACTTCTTTATGTAGTATAACTGTTGAAGTTATTTGAGACCTTTTTTTTTGTTTGTTTGTTTTTTAAAGAGTCCACATCAGACTGAAAGGTTCCAGGGGGGAGGCTCTGAGTCAGAGGGTGTCTTTGATTTGCTGGTAAGATCAGGAATTAGTATTGGCAACATTCATTGCATTAGGTTATATAGCCAGTCTTGAAGGAGGTCATCATGGGATTTTTCTCTTGTCACTTTTTTCATCTAGGACAACATTGAAATTGAGAATGCAGAAGAGGCTCACTTTCTGAAGAACAAACTTTGCAGCCTTCTGAAAGAATTCAAGACCAAGAAATTGGAGAAAGCCACGGTAGCTGTCACCTTGCATATTCCTGCCAGAAAGACACGCCTTATTCTTTGCCTTTCTGCCATGCTGTAGAAATAAATTCCTGAATCATGTGTTTTGGTTGTTGCAGCAAAATAGCCAAAGTCGAGCTGGCTTTGCAAGAAATCAGAATGACTTCAACCTGGACCCACAGCTTAGACAACACGAATATGAGAGAACCCTGAGAGAAGATTTCGACCATAGACAACCAGAAAACCGTCGTTTCAAAGACGATCACAGAAGAGGCTGGATGCCGCGGGAGCCGTTACCAGAGGAGGGCGACCAAGAATACCACCATCCAGGACATGAGGAGCTCAGGAGTGGTTATGAAGGTATCATATTGCACTTTGCTTAAAATCACATAAATGATTGCACTGCAGACCAGACATTGAGTTGGTTCATGCATAATGTGACCACAAAACAGTCATCAGTTTCACACAGTTTGTCTCCTTGGCATTGTTCAGGTGCTTTGTGGGGTTATGGTCAGGGCTCTGTGAGGGTCAGTCTGAGACTTCCTGAGTTCTTTCTGAGGAGAATATTGTTACAGTAGGCAGCAGAAAGTCTTTCATCAATAAAAATTATTTTTTGTTATTTACATTTTTTTTTATTGATGTCATCAATAAAAAAAATTAAAAAAAAAAAAAAAGTTCCTCAACTAAATTATTGGAGAAACAGCCCCAGACATCTGGTGGTTCTTCCCATGACTTTCCCTCTGTACCCATACATGCTGACCCAATGATTTCCAATTATCTGTGAATTACATTCTACCTGATAATTCTTGGTGATCTCTGAAGAACTTCTTGCAGCTTTTAGCCTGTTTTTTTCGTGACACTGCCTGAGTCCAAGTTCTCTGTTTCTGAAGTTTTTATAGCGTACACATTGTGCATTGGTGAGATCTCTTTTCTTGCGGATCTGTTGAACAGTGCAAACAATGTTCTGAGTTCACTTCACATCCATTTTAGCAGTATTGTTTTTCATACCCTGTGAAGGTAATTTACAGTGGATGTTGTGTACACAAAAGTGCTTCTAGTAGAGTAACTGCAGGTGCACTTCTTCACATTAATAATGGAAATGCTATGTTAGTTAGAACCTGTCCAAATGAGAGAGAAGAGTATGTTCATGCTTTCACAATTTATTTTTTTAGCATATGTTTAGAGTTGTGATTATTGTAGTTTTGTTTGGTGTAAACATCAATTTATCAAATTGCCATGAAATAACCTTAAAAAAAACATCAATGGTCAGATTTGACAAAATTTTCATCCAAAGCTTTGTATGTGTGAAAACTAATTTGAGTGAAGGTCAAATGTTTGTACAATTTCCTGTTTATTTTATATGTAATTAGGGAAATGATTTTGTAAGTTCATGTTGTGATTTTAAATCATAAATGTGTATTGTGAGGAACAATAAGGCACATATTCTAGTTTGCTTGTTACAGAGTAAATCTGTGTTGTGTTTTTCCCACTTTCTTTCATTTATGTTCCGGTTCTGTTGTCTTTCTTTCAGACGTGTTTGGGACTCGACATACTAACCATTTAGATCAGCCTTCAGGTTACCCTGAAAGGTTTCAAGAATCAAGGCGAGCTTCTGATTACCAACCAGCTGCTGAGGAGTTTTATGACTCACACTCTCCTGCACCTTCTTTCCACATGGATCGAGGACCAAGGATGCACAGGGAATGGCAGTACCCCAGCAGCCTGGACAAAATCACCTCCACCCTCCTGGAACTAGTTGCAAGGAAATAATTGGCATTATTGTCATTTCCAGAATAGTTCTGTAAATTAAAAATGTGTACTGTTAATAGAATAGTTTGTTTTGAAAGAAATTGGAGGTCAAAAATCTTCCCACTTTTGTTTTTTTATAAGTAAGTTGCTTTAGAAGTTTGTTAAGAAACCCTGGGTTGAAATATTCATAATTATTTGTGTTAAAGGAAGAATTAAAACATTTCTCTGCTGCAGCTGTCCTTTTTTGCAATTATTTAAATTACTGTAGATTACTTAAGGAAAAATAGTAATGTTAATATTTCTATTGTAGTACTTTACTGTATAGGATATTTAATTTGATTATATTGAACCTAAGCTGTATTTATATAATAATTTCTCCTGAATATCATAGTTTCCACCAGTTCATTTAACGACTAAATGACAACCTGCGAGTAATAGTGATTGACGACTTCAATTATTTAATTTATTAATATCGTTTTCAATTTAGCTAATTTAATCAAGAACATTGAGACAGTCGCGAGGAAACGTAACGTCTACGTCACCGCGCTGATGCGTTGACTCTTTCCGGTTCGAATAGCAGCCATCTTGTTTCCCCTTGCTGACTAAATAAAATAAATAATACGCTGAGCCGGACTTCTCTTCAACCCGTATAAGAAAGTGAGTAAGAAATTAAAATTCATTTATGAGTGCAATGTTTACATGAAAGTCGCCCGTGTTGGGTGGAAGTAGGGGCAATTACTGCGCTTCTTTTCATTTGCTGTTCTTGACCAATAGACGATTGTTTTGGAAGATGAACATAGGCGCCATTTCCCTCCCCGCTCTCTGAGGCGCTTATTGGTGGCCCGCTGAAAGGATCACGGGCGGTGAGGAAACTGGTGTTTTGTGTCCACCATCTTGGATCTTATCTGAGCGATCGTCAGACGGACTGGCTATTTCTGGCAGAGCCCGAATGGCGTCAGTTGCAGAACGAACTTAGCCCTAAAAACCTTGATTGGTGGAATCTAGTCCGAGGTTTGATTGGTCTGAAGGACAGATCCAAACGTTGTCTTTATTGGTTAGACTGTTTCTTCCTGGCTTTGCAAAGCTTTGAAAACTTTCATATGATGGCAAGACTCATTGTCAGTCGGTGTTAAAAATCACACACGCCGCGGATAGTTAGCTGTGCCGTACAACCGTCACCAGTGCATCTCCAACTAGCTAACATTAACTTCACTAACGTTAGCACGAAGTCACGGTCAACAGTGGCCATCCGAACATTAGCTGCTCTTGCTAAATGTGCGTGTTTAAGTCTGATGTCTTAAGTGTTGAGCAGCAAATACTCCAGAGGTTTGCATTACAGTGTATGACATGTTTTACTTTAGCGACCATGGTGTTATTGATACTGCAAATCCTGGCTCCCATCAGCTAGCTTGTGATGTAGCATTTGTTTCACTATCTCCTAGCCACTTTGTTTATTAGCTTACCGCATGTAATGTAGCGACCTAGTTAAAGTCTAACGCCGTATTAAAGGCTAACGCATTAAAGTTGCAGTCCTCTGTGTACGTTCTGTCTGATGTGTTTGTAATTGAGTGCCTTTGTTTTCTTACTCGGTGACAGTGGAAGAAACATTAATTTTTTCTTTAAAATCAGCCTCCTCCTGACAAAGATGAATTCATTGTTTTTAAATTAGCCATAATATCGACATGGAACCAAATCATCCAGCATGATACTGACCTGTTTTGAGCACCATGATGATACAATAAAATTCTTACTATGCATTGAAAACAATACAGTCTATGTTGATATATCCCCTGAGAAAAAAGCTTTGGCTTTTCTTATTTGTTAGCAGTGAATACAAATGCAGTATACAGTGGAGTCGTGCAAAAGCTTGATTTACTTAATAACTTTTGTTGAGGTATATCAGTACTGTATTCAGGCTGCTTTATTGACTCATTCATTTCAAATGAGATTAGGCAACCTGTGTGCCAATCATTTAACTAACCATTTAGTTTTGCAGGTGTTCATGTGTGTTTGGATGTTTGTGGGTGAATGCATGGCTACACTGCGGGTCCTGTGTGTTTATAAAACCAAACGTCTGGCCGATGTATGTTTATCTCTAAACAGCATCAGTGAGAGCAAACATGTCCCTGCTAGGGGCAGCACAGGTCATGGGAAGGTCTCATTTGTATGGTGACCTTGCCAGGTGTCATTACTGAGGCATTTTGGGTAGCCAGACTGCACCTACAGAGAGAACTGCTCTGGCATGGCAGCAGTGGTAGAGGGATTAATATTTGTGCAGCTCCACTCTAATCATTAACTGGATGTCTGTGGTACCTGTTCTAGTCCCTGTGCTCCTCACAAAAATAGAAAAGGGAACATTTAGCTTTGTTTCTCTTGAGTCTCTGTCTTGTTCTTTCGCCCTCCCTCCACTTGTTCTACCCCTCCCATCCCGTAACAACTCTCCTCTCTGTCCTTCTCCATCCTTCCGGTTCCCCTCCCCCCCTAGGTTTTTCATTGATGGGGCAGGTTTGCTCTCTTTCCCTCTCTCTTAAGCTTGTTGTATTCCTCATTACAATTGGGATTTGCAGTCATATGCAGCATAGCTTTAGGTCACACCATCATTTGGTTGCTTTTATGCTTCTTAATGAGTTTATGTTTATGTTAGATGTGGTGTTACTTGTGTAGTCGATGGTGCATTAAACATCATGAGTTGTGCATATAAGCTGCGGTGTCCTGCACTGGTGCTATGAAGTAAAGGTTTCTGTGTAAAAAGTAGAAACCAGTGGTGAATTAACAAGAAGGGCATTGTGTGACATTGCTGACGTGTTTTTTTTTTGATGACGTTTTAATTGTGGAAGTTGCTGTGAGCGTAGTTTTTGGGGACAAGACAACAATCTCTTTGTTTACAGACTTTCACCCATATCTCTTAAGTCTTGTTTATCCATAAATAGGGTGAGAATCAGATGCGCTTTCTTTCCCCCCTCTACCACAACTGCTACCCAGTCAGCTGATTCTTCTTTTTTTTTGCACAAGGCTCTTTAACAATGTTGATCTCTAATGTTTTGCAGTGATTACTTTTTGTGTCAACTTGATTGACACCAAAATTAGGGTTTTAAGAGATAGGATGTTGTGGTTGCAGTAAGTCGCTTAAAAACAGGTTACCCTGTGTCATAAGTTTGTAAAATAGTGTAATTCTGCTAATTTGTATGCTGCACAAATAATGCCTGACCATACATGTGGACAAATGTATTCCTCTCTTAGCATAATAGTAATAGTACAATGCATCTCATTATCACAAGTAGGCTGGTTAGAGGCTAGATATTTGCAATGTGTACCTGTGACTGTGAGCAAGGATGAATGAGAAAGCAAGGACAAAATGTGCATGTGTGTGAATGTGCATGTAAGACTGTGCATACGTATGAGACAGGGAGTCTGCCTAGTATGCTTTTGTACTTTAAATCATGTGGATGCAACATGCGGCATCCGTTCTGGCACTTCTTTTAGCCAGTGAGAGCCAGCATGGCTGCCTGCATCACCGTCCTCTCAGCCTGTAGCAGCAGAGTGGAGGCGGGGCAGAGGGAGACATTTAGTTTGACATTGTAAATAAGCAGAGACCAGTTGTCAGAGAGCAGCCCGTGGAACCTTTCTCATCCGTCCAGCAGCAGGAGAGGCAGAGACCGCTTGAGGACAAACAATGATGAGGCAAGCCACTACTAGCACACCCTCACACACTCCCTGAAGAGCTTTCTACAACTTTATTTGCTCTTTTTCACATATTCTCATCTCTACTCTCTCTTCCTCTTTTCTTTTCCCTGACCCCTATCCTGCAGCTCAAGGTAACTTAGAGCAGGAAGTTGGCTGTCGGTAAAAGGGGGTTGGGCAGAGGAAAGAGGAGGAGCAGGGGACGTGTCAGAGCTGACTGTTGTGTGTCACGTCCAATGGCATAGGAGGACCTTGTCTTCTGATTGGTTGCAAGTGTCAGAGAGAGGCGGGAGCTGGTTGTGAGGCGGGGTTTGAGTATCATGTAGCATGCTAGATTGATTACTCTTGAATGTTAAAGGGGAAGGAGGCTAGAGATTTTTGTCTGTGAGTCGGGAGTGCCGCTGTACTGTTTGCCTGCTGTTGCGCTGTTGCCTGCTGCTGCTGTGCTCGTCTTCTGTGTCTTCTCACCCTCTTCTCTGCACCAGGCCAGGGGTCAGCTCAAAGACAAACATATGGGTCACTGGCTAAACAGAGGGAGAAGGGTTAGAGCGTAAAAAGACAGAGAAAGAGATAAGGTCAGCAAGTTGAGGGGACTTGGTAAGAAGAGAAACAGGAGAGACGGGGCTGTATGTCTAGGTAGGAGGAGGACGTTGGGGGGCTGTTGAAGGAGACGGGGCAATGTGTAAAAAGAGAGAAGGGGGAGGGGTGGAAGAAGGGGGGGGCTTGGTCCTCGCTGTGTGTCCGGGCTTAGAGCCTTTTTAAAGCTGTCCAGTGGAGCCAAAGTGCCTTTTGTCTGTTGATACGATCAGGGGACTGCAGGAAGTGAAGGAGCATGAGAGAGTTTTTCTGTCAACCTCTGTGCTCGGTGCTGCTGCTGCTGCTGCTGCTCTCAAGGAGACTTGGACAGGGCTATCTGTTTCCCTCTATTCTGCTGTGCTCCAACAGGGCAGACCGTTCACCATGAAGGGCACAGGGGTAAGTCTGACAGATGCAAACGCACACACACACAGAGAAGACCTGTCAAGTTAACTTGCTTTGAGTTTTTGAATAAATAGTTAATCTCCGTTCACTTTCTGATGTCTCTCTCTCCATCACGCTCTGCAGCGATGAGACAGTGTCTGTCCTTTACAGCCGTCCTCAATCCCCCTCCCCTTCCTGTCCTGTAGTATTCTCCTTGGGAGATTGGTGTTGTGCGTTGTGTGAGTGTGTGTATCTCACATCCATGTCCTTCACTTGTCACTTCAGTGCAGCGTTCATGGTTGTATAGAAAATTCAGCCATTTTAAAACAAAAACTGTGAGGACTATTTTTATTCTGTGTTTATTGTATTTTTTATCGTCAGAGTAACAATGTAAAGTGCAATCTGTCTGTCTTTGGATGTCACTTGTTTTGACTTTGGACCACTATGCACACAAACACGTACTTCTGCACTCAGTGCCCTGTTATCGACTGCATGGAAGTGCATGGCGGCCAGATACAGACTTGGTGCTCGGTTGCACTGCACTGTCTTGGTGGTGTTGATGTCCTGTGGGATTGTGTCCACGGTGCCTCGGGTGCTGATCAAGACCCCACTTTTTCCCCCCTGACGTCCTTGTTAACATGTTAGCGACAGACAGTGACGCACGCAGAGCTGAGCAGCAACAAAGTCATCCATGTTGAAAGGAGATTTGCTGTGTATATGGAGAACTCTGAGAGGATAACTCTCTGTGCTGTTGTCACTGTTGGTGTCAGGGTTCCCCAGGGGTGGAGGTGCAGCTGGTTGCAGTGACCTCAGGACCCCTCAGGCCCCCGCCCCAACAGTGCCAGACGCCCAGATGGGACAGACTGTCAGCCTGTCAGCTTCAGGGGCAGAGGAGGCTAATAGTTTGATCTGATCGCTTCTGATGGAATCTTTGGAGGGTGCCTCTTCTCTCACTTGTCTCTGACTCCCTTTCTCTCTTCTCTCTTACTCCCTAATTGAAAGTTTCCATTGGTGCCTTTGACAAAACAAAGTCCCGTTGGGGAAAGAGAGAGAGAGTGAGAGAGATTGAGAGAGGGAGACTAAAAATAACTCTTAAGTTGAAGCCCTTGCTGCCAAATCCCAGGGTTGGCTGCTGTCTGCATGAGATTTGAATATCATTTGTGCCCTACGCTGTACCATAGGCACACCAGGGGAGACACAAAGTAAACGAAACACGCCGGCCACTTACACATAACCAGGCCTTTCAGCTTATCACTAAGGTGACCACTGCCGCCGTACGTTCACTCTTTTGCCCTTGCCCCCGCTGTGCTTTTACATGTGTACACTGTCACTAAAGACAGTGTGTGGGCAGCAAGGGGGAGTCAGCTGTGTTCCAGCTTGTAATATGCAGGTACCTTTAGCCCTGCCTACTTTGACGCCAGAGACTAGGCCTAGCATTGGATGAAGGTCACAGGAATGTGAGATTGACTCCTGCAGTCTCTCTGTCAGCAACGAGATGGAAACATGTCGAGGGAGATGAGAGGACACGGAGGAAGTGAAATTCAAAGGGGAATGCAGAACGCAGCTAATATGTACAGTATGCGTCTTTATTAAGCTTTTCAGAAAGTGCACAGCCAGAACCACTGGGGTCACTTAAGTGCTGCAGTGAAAGTTGAAAAACCTGTCCTTTTCTATCCTCCCCTCTCCCTCCCCTTCTCTCTTTCATCTCTCCCTCTCTCCCTCCTCCCTCTCTGGTTTCTCTCTCTCCTCTGTTGAATGACCTTGGGAGATCAGTGACTAGCACTTCCTGGAGTTGGCTTGAAGCAGAACCAAGGGCAAAGTTTGCAGGGCTGTTTGGTCGGGTAGTTCAGTCCAGCGATCCCGATGGGATGTTACACTGCAGGTTCACAGGGAGCCTGTCCATCGCTAAAACCCACTGATTCTTTTTTTAATCACAAAACATTTGTACCAACATCTGTGAAAATATTCTGCGTAGCTGAGTAGTTAATCTGTAATTCCTTCCTGGGAACTTCTTGTTTTTTTTGTTTTGTTTTGTTTGAGTAGATCATTTACCCTGCATGTTGTACCCATGCCAGTTTGTCTCTGTGTGGTATTTGTGATTGGGTTCATCAAGGTGAGTGCGTTAATAGTTCAGGATTTGTAAATACACCCACTTTTCTTCATGACCATGATTTAAAATGAATACTTGTCAGTATGAAATTTGTTACTTAGGCTGTGTTTCTTCCATCTGCACTGGGTACAATAAATCAGAATAAAACTGTCCTATTAATCACAGACATTAAACATTACGTAGTTTCTCGGTTGATGTATTTTAGTCTCTGGAAACATTGCGTAAACAGAGTTGCATTCAGTTTTTTTTTTTTCCTGCTTAGGAAGTTGGTTAAAACCAAGCAGACTTCAACCTCTTGTGACCCACAGAAGTGCCCAGTGTGCATCATTGACAGTTGGACACAGCAGGATGTGGAAAACTGACCTCTTGCTTAAGACATGTCAGTGGAGCAATGATCATCCCAAAGTTAGCCTGAAATCTAAAATGATGTCTTGTGTCTGATTTCACTTATCCAGTCTATGTGGGTACATATTTGCTCTTTGTACAGGCTGCTGTTTATAACTGTTAGTGACTATAACAATGTGGAAGGTTACTTTAAGGTCACAACATGGGGGAAAGTGTACTGATATGGAAACAGTTACTGGGAATCAAAAGTCTTTAACTGAACTACTGTATTTCTAAACAGTCATTTAATATTGCTTTGTTTGTGGTTTTTAATTTTTAATGAGCAACCAGGTTAAATAGGGGCTTCACCCTCTTAGTTTAATCATTTGATCTGTTAAGTGACTCACAGAGACACCTTTCCTGTGACCTAGGTTGCAGAATTATTGCTTACTACACACTATGACAATTGCTACCACTGGATGTCTTTATTTTTAATTTTATTTTTACATTTTTTTTGTTGGTCAGGCTGCATAGTGCACATCTGCTGAAATGTAAATTGTCCGTCCTGCTACAGGGAAAGAATGAGAGGTATTCACTGTGACAATGATAGTGATCCTGAAACACCTGAGGGAAGAGTTCATTCTTCAGCCTCCAATAGGCCTGCAGGTTGTCCCAAACCGCCTTTCCTCCTCCTCCTTTTTAACTACGCTCAGAAAAATTAAGCCCAACTTGCAGCAATCATCTGGTCATTAAGGGGGCAATTAACTGCAGATCATTCCTTCTTAATCAAAGACCAATGTATTCATTAAAGTCTCCTTTCAGAATGATGCAGATTTTAAACTTGATCTCTGCCCGTTTGCCCTTTCGTTTCACTTATCTGAAAGAGCAAATGAACAGACATATGGCTAACTGATACGATCTTGCTGTTTTTTTCCAGTCCTATGGCTTTCTACCTGCGCCGGCCCACAGTCCTATCAGGTTCATTTGGACAGGAGTTTGAAGGCTCATGTAAAGTGGTGTGATGTCAGAGTCGGACCGAGTCGCCAATGCTGCTATGAGTGGCCACTTGATGTGACGTGCCAGAAAGTGAGAGGGGGAGGGAGGGGGAGGATGAGACAGAGAGAACAAGAGAGGAGGGATGCAGGACAGGGTTGGCAGAACAACGTTAGCGCTGATTCAGCTGCTGCAAGCGGAGCAGCATTGACTTTCTCAGCGAGGTTGGAAGAGGAGGATCGGGTGAAAGTAAGTAAGACAGAGGAAGAGAGAAACACATACCCACGAGTGACAAAAAGAGATGGGCAGTACAGAGGAAAATACAGGAAGAGAGATGCACAGCGACTAAAGGAGGAAGAGCAAGTTGCTGTGTTGGACGAAGTCTGCAAAGCACAGACATTTGTCCTCAAAGACACACACACACAGAGTTTGTAGGAAACCCAACACCGGCATTTCTCTGTCTCGATGACCTGATGAAGGACAACAGAGCTGCAGGGGAGAGGAGAGGAGAGGAGCACAGAACAACACAGTGTACCCTAATATAGCATACAATAGCAGCTTACAACAACACAGCAGAGAGGAGCTGGTCAGGTTCACTGCACAGTTCAACAGAGTGATGCACAGGAGCACATCAAAGTTAATACATCCACAACATTCGTGGACACTCGACTGAGGTAAAATGCTGGCTGTAAGTAGTAAGGTGTGATCTGGACTTGTAGCCTTTCAGTACAGATGCCCTTTCAGTCATACTGAAAAGCTTAATTAAGACTTAATTAAGAAACTTGAAAAACGGTGGGACAAAGTCCTTATCTCCACATATAAAATGCGCCATCTTGACTGTTTTTCAAGCAGGTAGTTCCACTCAAGTGTGTTTGTTTGACAAGACTAAACCCAGACCATAGAAGGTGTTGCACGAAGTCAGCAGAAGACATTACGCTTTGCACTTTGTGTATCAGACATTGACAGGCTCCCACGCAAACTTTCCATTGATGCAAAGCCTTGGGATTTATGGTAATACTGGTATAGTGTAAGTGGAACACACTAGCTAGCTGGAGGTATGCTGAAGGGTGTGTTGATACGTACCCCGTCTCATCTCTCTCATATATGTTGTTGTGTTGCTTTTTTCCCCTCTCTCACGCCTCTTGTCACACTTGCTTTCTCATTTCTTCTCACACATTGACTTCCA
>OOFC01047944.1:2588-17215 GCA_900323345.1 Pseudochromis fuscus
TCCTAATGCTTAAGCTGTCAAGGTAGCTGTTCTTGTTCACACTTTGTTTTAAAATGCATCTCAGGTGATCATATCACAAGTGGACAGCCGAGACAAGCCTGTATTTAACATGTGTCTCCAAACTGTCCTGCTGACCACTTGTGTTCACATGTCACTACGGCAACATCAGGAGCCATTAGCAAAGTTAGCTAGAGGAGAGGAAGAACTATTTTACACGTTTGAAGTGAGAGGATAAATGAGTGCAGGGGAAGATGAAGGAGACTAAACAGCAGCTTTCTGTCCTGTATTGATGACGTCCTTATCGGGAACGCATCGGGACGCAGCAGTGCTTACACCACAAAAGATATGTGTAAGATGCATCTTAAAAACAAGTCTAAACAGGGCTGTTTAGAGCTGGAGACTTCTGGTTTGGGAAACGTCTGCTGTATGAAGAGATGTATATTTTTTTATTTACAATATTCATTCATTTTGTATTCACAAGGGTCATGTGGGTCTGTGTGATGTAAATTTTGTCCTCTCAGACCCTTCTGCAGACGTCTCTCTGCAGCCTACAGTGTGTGATCACTTGGACTGTATGCACCAACTGTGGAGGTTTTTTTGTGCCATACAAGGGACAATGTGACACATTAGTTCATTCAACTTTAATGTCAGGGTCTCATTGTCCGTTAGAGTTTAAAATGAAATAAACTGATATAAAAATAGCGTTTTTCAACTTAACTTAAAAGTGTAACCTCATATGTATCCCGAGTGAAAATATCTCTGGGCATGTTCAGCGCTATTACACATCTAATTCACACATGACACAGATCTGTCTCCTTCACATGAAAGAGAAGCTTCAATTTCCTTCCCTGTGTCCGTCACTGATGTGTATGAAGTGATGACCATGGGACTGTTTTTTTCTCCCTCTGCTGCCATAAAGAAAAAACTCTATGGGAAGGTGGGCAAAATGAAAACCCAGAACAATTACCCAACTTCCACTATGGGATATCTATTACCTGATAAGGTCAGCGCTCATTTGTCTCCCTTAAACACCCCGTCAGCTGGTGGCAGGTGGGCGAGCAGGGAGGTTGTGCAGTGATGATCAGACACGAGGAGGAACTGGACAGAGTGCGATCACTGGGGGGCCTTAATGAACAGTGGGACTGTTTTCATCCGCACACACCGGGAGAAATCCTCCATCACCACGACAGACTGGGCTCACCTGGGGCTTGGTTGTGAAGTGGTTTCTTCCAATTTAGCTAGTGAGCGCACCAAGCAGATCCTGGGGCTGGTCTTGGTTCAATACAACCAGAAGGATTGTTGGGATTTAGGTTAAAACAGATCTTTACTGACGGACGTGTGTGTCATAGAAAACTACTGAAAGAGTACAACTGCAGAATGAGTCTGAGTTACTTTTTGAGAAGCCTCAAAACCTCCACAAATACATAACATGGGAATAAGAATTAGTGTATTTAGCCTCTCTACAGATTGTGTATAAAGACATCCTTCAAGAATTACATCTGCGTGTTATTTGAGATCTTGGTTTTGCTGAGGATGAATTTCACTGTGTATTTTTGGACAATGACTTGAGAACAATTTTGTTTGACAAGATGCAACTGAAGCGTTGCTGATTCCTTTTGTTTGTCTGACGCTGACACATTGAGTTGATTATTTAATAGTGTGGACTGGTGGTTGGAGAGGTGCCAGTCCACCTCCAGGGCACTGCAGAGGTGCCTGCGAGCAAGGCACCGATCCCCCCAAGTGCTCCAGGTGCACCGGATGAATGGCGGTGCCCTCACCCTATGCCCTCTCCACACATGTTGTGGAGCCCCTATGTGTATATGTGTGTGAATTGGTCAAGGGGCCTTGTGCATGTAGGGTGTAAGTGACACTGTTGTGTGTGTACTGTGTGCAGCTTTTAATTTGGTATGATTTACTGAAGATGTCTGGCATTTGAGTTTCTGTATCCACTGTCACAGGACATTTGTGCTGTAGTGTAAATGGAAAGTACTAAATTGAGCTTGTTTTAATTTTGGTGAACTGTATATTATGGTTTGTAATGTGGCCTTTAAGTTGTCAAGTGTCTTTTAAACTCATATAAGTACATATGAGCTGGGCACCAGAAGGTTCAGGACTCTTAAAGGAATAGAAAACCAGTGGTCAACATACATTTTGGACGATAGATTCAAACATAAAGTAACTAGAGCTCAAACAAGTGAGATGTCCATCTCCAAAAGTCGGTCCTGGAGAATAATTCCCCCATTATAGATGATTTCACAAAGGCCACCAGTTTAAATATTTCAACCAATCAGAAAAATTGGAGATTTTTTTGATGAAAACTGTAAAATGGCAGCCCATTAGGAATGCAGGAAGCTGCATTTAGGATCACAGATTTCTCATAAATGGTCAAATATGCTTGAAATGTTTGTTATGCTCTTTCAATATTATATATTATATTATATATATATATATTTTCTATTGCTTTAAATAAAGGATCTGAATCTGAATTTGTAGAATCAAAATTCTGATTATTGTGCATATGGTTTGTTCATGCTGTCTGCTGCTCCATAAAATAGATGAACCTAAGGTGACATCAGTTTTTGGTTTGAAGACTTGCATTTTGAAGCCAATAATTTGGCATTTTAACATCTCCATGATGATTATTCAGGGCCTGGAGTATTTCATGACAGACAATGGTAATTTTTTTAATTCAAGTCAATTGGAGTCAGAGTTTCTGGAGCCAGCATCTAGTGGCCAGCAGGAGTACTGCATCATTTTGCACTTCCACATTTGCCTTTGCATTCTTGAGCCCCAGTTGCTTCGTCCATTTCTAAATACAGTCGATGCTCCAGACAAGTTTTTTTCTTTTCCTTTAGCAGAATGAGTGAAAACACTTTTAAAAATTAACAATGTAGAATTTTTTTTTTAAAGTTACTTAGGACTAAATTGAGATTCTTATGCACAGTCTGTTACCACTACTGCTCAAGGTCTTTATCGAGATTTTCATGCAATAGATTGCAAAGTCAACGAGACCAATCAACATCAGCAAGCCCATTGATTTGTGGGATAATGAGTCCATATAGCCACTTTCCACTAGGCCCCAAGGCCCAACGCATCAATACCGCATTAAAAAACTTTTTGCTGCACAAACTTGTATTACGAAAATCCTTGATGGAAGTCGAATCTACTGCTAATAACAACTCGAAGACTCAAACTTTATCACGTCCTAAATGATGGCTAAATACATGCTCGCAAAATAACATATGTGTTCAGTAATAAAGGTTTAAGTAGTTACATTGTTAGCAATAGGAGCTAACAAAGTTTTATGTTGCTAAGATGATGGTGTTATCAAAAAAAGGTTTTATTGTTGCTGATGATTAAGAAAAATGCTGCAAATCAATGGACCTTGGTCATTGATCAAATACATGCTTGTAAAATTGCATGACTGAATAACAACAACTTCATAAATTTATTACAAATGGACAAGAGCCAAGCAGTGTTACACTTGGACATTATTTTAAAAATTATAGTTACCTCCTGGGGTGAATGATTCTCTGCAGTAATGCAAATACAGTGTAAGCATTATTAAACATATTTGGTTGAAGCTGAAGCAGAGAGGCCGCTTCATCCCTCCCAAACATCTAATTAAAGACATTTGTCTGCAGATCACTGAGCTCAGAGGACTGGTACAGTACAGAGTGGTAAGAGCCCTGAGCTAAAATCTTTATTATTTTATTCTATATTATTCTTAAGTTAAGCATATCCCCAAATAAAGTTGTTAAGCTTTGTTCAGCAGACTAGGATTGGTTGCAGGGTTCATATTCAGTTGGCGGTTGGTGAAATGTTTGGGTCCATGGAAAATTTTACCAATTTAACAGATGAGACCAGCCAGACTGCATACAGAATGGATGAAGCAAGTGTGACGTCACTCAGTTTGTGACTCAGTCATGTTTTTTGAAGCCAGGAGATTGGCATTTGAAGATCGCCATGTTGACTGTTTGGAGCCAGAAGTGACCATATTTGGATAAGACGGGAAGACTAAGGAGGCGGGTCCTGAGTAAACAGCCCAATGTGTATGAGACTTGACTTCAGCACCAGTCTCATTGGACACAAGACATTTTGATCAAGCTTTTTTTTCAGATAGACCACCAGATCACTGATAACAAGAATTAACTTTAGCTAATGACATCAGAACAACTTGTGGAAAAATGTATTGACTGAGTATTTAATGACTGAAAATAAGGATTTTTGAATTGAAGTTGATTGGAGTTTTTTGGAGCCTGCCTCTGGTGGCTGTCAAGAGTATCGCACTTCTTTGCAATTCTTCATTGTCTTCATTTTTGAGCCCCACTTGCTTCATCCATTACTTTATACAGTCTATGAAACCAGCACCAGTTTGTTTAAGCAGTTGAAACAGAGGTAATCCCCTCTGATGAAAGCCATTAGAGACATTTTTCATCTCCATCTCACCAGTGACAGACTCGCAGTAACTTCTCAGGGAGGAACAAACGATCTATTGTGTAACTGCTCACATGCTCAAACCTGGAAGGAGGCGTGCTCCAACTCACAAGAGCTTCTGGTAAACAGTACTTAACGAAGTGTACTCCTAAATGTGAGTAATTATATTTTCCATGCTTTCTACTGTAACCTGGGAAATAAGGACACCATTCCTTAAAACAGCATGAAGAGATTTTCATTCTCTGACTGCACAAAAAATGACAAAGCAGCAGATTGAACAAAATTCTCTATTTTTTAAACACAAACTAGGAATGTTTTCTTATTGGCCACTATTATTTGTGTGTTAATGAGAAAAGAAATAAAATTGGTCTTTAGCCTACTTAAGGCGAAATTAAGGATTAAGTCTTTTCTGCTTATAAACAACAGCCTCTCAACAAATGGTAAAAGTTTTCTAAGAGGATACTTGAGATTAAGTCTGGCATATTTTAACTAAAGCTGACCAGAATACATAAATACCCACAGTAGTAAAAGTCTCCTGTCTACATCACTGACAAACACATTTTCCCATTAGAAGCAGTTTTTTGTTGTTTGATGAACAGACGACTGTGAGGGGAAAAAGTTTAACAAAAAAAATCTACATAATCACAAAGTTCACACTTTAAAAATCCTGAATCTGTTACACATGAAATCCTCCAGCCCCCTTAACCTCTTCAGACCACAGCATTATTATGGGATACGCATCCTCGGATAATATTGTTAATCCCTAATTATTTTCCTATCCCTAGTAATCTAATTACAGATATTACATGAACAAATGTACCTCAGAAGAATTTAACAAGCCTTTAACCATAATGGTCTCTTTGTGGTGCACAGTGGGGCTTTGACCTCAATGCTAACGTCAGCACCATGGACTTTTATAGAATGGACAAAACTGACATGACATCACACATTGGTTTGTGGAGGTTGTTTGGAGGCAGAAGCAACCATATTTGAATATGAAGGGAGGAGTGAGGAGGTAAGTCTGACCCTTGACCCCGGGGACACTGCCCAATGTGTATGACACTGGAGTTCCGAGCTGGTCTCATTGGAGGTCAGACCTGTCAATCAAACTAAGCCCGCCTTTAAATCTTCCTCTTTTTTTGAAACCTAATATCTACTTAATTATGATTTTTTTTTGTTTGTTTGTTTTCAGATGGACCAGATCACTTGAAATGAAAAAGAAAGAGTTGACCTTAGCTAATGTCATCAGAATAACTTGTGGACAAAAATGCATTGACTGAGTTTTTGTAAATGAATATGTTAAAACTGAAGTCAGTTGGAGCCTGAGTTTAGTGGCTGTTGGGGGTATTACGCATTTTTGCGCTTCCATGTTGATCTAATTTTATAGACTCGGTTGCTTTGTCCATTTTTATCCAGTCTGGGGTAAATATTCAATTGAAGTCAGTAGTCAGTTGGAGTTTTTTGGAGCCAGCATCTACTGGTCATCAGTGGTACTGCACTTTTTTCCTTCTTCACTGGCCTCATTTCTGAGTCTCAGTTGCCTCAACCACACATAATAATTGCCATATTGGGGTGTTAGCATGCTAGCACTTACTAATTATCACTGAACACAAGTTGAATGTGTGTGGTCATAACAGATGGTGGTGCTGGAGCAAAACTAGATTGAACCTGAAAGCATCCATGCAATCACAAATACTGACCTCACAGTGGCTCTGGAGTCAAACTATCACTACAGCACTGATGCTGCATGTTCGTCCATAAAATGGTGAAATTATGGCGCAATAAAATAATATAAGCTCAAGTTGCTCAGCTTTTAGTTTCAGTATTACTTATTCGACTCAGCTGTTGGACACGACACCTGACCAGCCTCAGTGGCATGTACTACTACCACTACTACTGCTACTACTACCCGACTGCAACATCACAACCGCCTTCCCCCTAGCACCTCTCTACTCAGTTCAATTAATCATCAACACACCCTCATTATTAAACATTTTTCAGTGTGTGGCAGTTGAAAGGGCACCCGAGGCGTGGAGACACAGGTGAGTGCAGGTCTTATCTAGACCCTCCAGCTGTGTGCCCCAGTTACCCATCACTGCCTCAGGTAACAGGAATTTAGTTCACAGAGTTTAAAATTAGTCCGGGCATCTATCATTTCCCAGCGGCTGAATAGGTTGGTGTAGGGCGCTCTGGCACAGGCAATCTGTCTCCACCTGCCAGTCTGTCCCGCCTCACAGCACCATCACTCAAACACAGCGCCTTGTCACCGAGGACAGAGGCAGTGCTCGCGGAGAAGAGAAATATTGCTGTAGGACACATAAGCAAACACTCAGGGAGTTACTTCAATGCATGCTCTGTAGTTAGCATCAATAATGGAAAAGAGGAAGTGTGACCGTGCATGCACCAAGCCACAACTGAAAGGTTTACAATGAAATGAAAGACAATAAAGAACGACAAAGAAATATTGCTTAATACCTCAAAAATGCAAACGTGAAATTCAATTCCAGGAGGAAAAAAGGAAAGAAGTCCTTTAAAGTGTTTTTTTATTGAGGCCGAAACAGCAAGAGCACAGCTGACATCACTATAAATCTACCACTATTTAAGAGCAGGAGTGTCTGAACACTGGACACGAGCTACAACACATCAGCTGCAGGGCATGGAGCCTATCTCTCAACTGCTGTGAGCTAATATACTGGGATGTTACACACATACCTCATGGTGTTGTAACAATAGACAACAGAATAACACACCTGAGGTCCTAGACTTGTAAATGCAAAGTAATCTCTTCTAAAATCACTTCTTTTGATTCCCCGGTGTTAGAGCTTTACTCAGTTTGCAGATTTAAAACAACTTTAAAGTTTCTTTTGTGAGTGAAACATTTGAATTTCTCTCATTTCCTTTGATTAACACACATGGGATGCAACAAATTGAAGGAAACATTTTGCCTTTGTGCTGGTGCTGTACTCATACAAATATTTCTTCATTTTGTTATTGCCGAGGGAACAAACAATTGACCTTTGGCAACCTTTACTCGAAACATTTCACAGCTTAAGACTAAATCAGTCTCAGTCGAATTCAGATTTACATCAGTATTTGCATTGTGAAGGTCAAGGGCATTTATGAGCACAGGATGCATGAAAGCACAGCGTACTGTCCTCACACACATGAACATACACAGAACCAATACAACATAAATAAATCTCATTTTGGATGTCCAGATAAGATTATAAGAAACAATATGAATAAATATAAGTAAATACACAGATATGGTAAAAACAGAAAGTCAACGAGGAGCTCTGAATTATTTAGAGGGATTGGACACAAGGACAGGTGTTGTTGCTTACTGTGGATGATTAAACCTGTTTGAGTTACTTACTAGAATAATGAATTACTAGAATTCGTCATACTAGTGAGAGTGATACTGATGCGAGAACTCCACCAAAAATACAAATAAAAATATTACTCTGAACTCAAGTCTCAAACACATTGGGCAGCGACCTCGGGTTCAAGAATCCGCCTCCTCCCTTTAAATCCAAATATGGTCACATCTGGCTCCAAACAACCAACATGGCAACATTTAAATTTTAAATCCTCTTGGCTTCAAAAGGTGAGCGGCACGATAATCAACCTGTTCAAGCTTGATGTCGACCCGGGTGAGAAGTGTGATCACACAGTGTGGATTATACAGGACTGTCGCTGCCAGGATTTATCATCACAGGGAAACCACTGATAAATATCACACTGAGACGTATTTTCATATACACATTTTCAGTTTATTGTTAATATATTATCAGAATGTAAGAAGAAGTGAGAATAATTTAGCCAAACCAGCAATGTCTCCTCCTAGATGAAATAACCTGGGACACAAAAAATTATCTAAACTATTTTCTATATCTGAATTATTTATGCTCTTAAATGTATTCTCTCTGCAAATGCTAACTAGATGTTTACAGGTAAGCTAATAATCCCAGGTTTAGAAGGATAAAAGGTTTGTGTTGCAATGATGTTATGCCACATAGCTGCAGAGGCAATAAAACAAATAAAAAAGATAACAGCAATCCATTTCTAAAGAAAATTAAGATTATTTTCAACATTATAAAAGCTGTTTGAATACATTTAAAAATGTATTTTAAGTTCACTAATATTAATTATTGTTATATTATTGCCTTCATTAAACATTAACCCCTCAAATGACTATATAATTTGTTTTACAGTGTTCTTTTTGTCCTTAAGAGTCTCGATAACAGGAGTAAAATAACACACACACACACACACACACACACACACACACAGTCCCCAGATTAAGCCCTGACAAAGACACTAAGTGATTTGACCCATACTCACTCCACTTGCAGGACACCGCTCATCAGTGTATTCACCAGTATTGATCCAGGTGTTGGGGTTTGTTGAAGGTGTAATGTTTATTGATTGCGGTGCTGGGCTCAGGTTAAGGGTAAGGTCAATCGTTTCAATCACCCCTGAGAATTTCTTCCTGCTGTGGAAGAGCCCCGCCCCCCCAATCAATAGCTCATTAATGTGCTTCTTCACGCAGCAGCGAGGGCAAAGAAACAAAGGTCATTTTCTGTTGAAGGATCGGCCTCCTAATGAACTTTGCTCCACGGTGACTGAGATCACATGCTCACAGGTGTGTTGTCTGAAAACCTGATTCATTTGTGTATAAAAGCTGACAAGTGCTCTACAGTGTCTGAATAATTAGCCTAAAATGAATAATTAAAGTATTCGTAGATAAACCTGAATAGAGACAATGATTTTATGAAATACGATTTGATGAAGTTTAAACAAAATAAAAAGGTTTTTGACTGAAGCCTGCAGTGAATGTTTTATCCTGTATTTAAATAAATACTAAAAACTTATATTAATATAGCGTTTCTTGAAAAATCACGGTCACCACATGTAGTTTTTATGGTATGAATATGAGTTTAAGTGGTTTTCATATTAGCTGATGTGTTCAGTGATGGCAGACAGGCGTTGTCTTTTGTCCCCAGGCAAAATTATATTCACAATGAACATGTAAGTAATATGTTTCAACTTTCATGGGACAAAATGACATGTAAGTATTGTTTGATGACTGTCAGTTGCTGCAGTTTGTTGCTTTAGCTTGTTTTTAGTGACGTTATTCTACAATGAGCTGTTTCTGTGATGAAGTCATTTAAGACATGACAGTATTTTCCCAATAAAATATACATATAGCATCAAATAAAAGTGTTTAACTACATGCTACAAAAACAGAAAAACACAATATAAATGTATTATGATGCTAAAAATGGTGTTATGGCTGTTAATGTTTCTGTTTTCATGGTGAATATAAGACATATCAAACCACTGTTTATACTGGATATTATAATCTGATATGTGTTTTGCTACTACAGCCTGGTGTCACTTTCCCAGTATATCTTTGATATCATGCTCTAGATCACATGCTGCAGGTTTATATCCAGCCACCATGCACCAAGATGTATAAAGACACTTGAGTGATACTGTAACCAGTCTATCTTATTGTTTTATCTTCGCATTTGTTTGAGGACGATCGTCGAGGTGAGACTCCATGGAGACCACTGAGAAACTCCAGTTTATTAATGTTACTGTAAACTCAGCTGTACATCTTATCTGTTACTATCCTGTGGTGTTTTTCAGTTTAAAGTGGACTCATTACCTGTTTTCTGTCTGCTGCTGCTGACACAGAGAAATCGTTCAACGTAGAACAATAAGACCAGTGATCCTCTTCAAGGACAAGGACTGTACTATGTCTCTGGGGAATGTAATGACCAGTACCCTGTGATGCTGTTATGCTGCCAAGCTCAGCATCACTGATGTAATCCTACTCAGTTGCAAATGCATCTTCATAACTGCTTCATTTTCTGTATCAAGGGTGTCTTAATGTCAAAATTGTCATTTACCGATGGTTACACTGCTGCACATCAGCAAGTATCTTGTCCCGGAGGAGAGGAGACGACTGAACAAACAGGTGTACGACTTGTTTGAGTGATAACAGGTTTGAACTGAGACTGCCGGTGCCTCTGCAGGATGAATGCAAGATTTACAACTACATGAAAAGACATTTCCTTTTTGTCGTCCTCGGGGCAAAAAGACGCGTCACCCACAGTTGTTCTTGTAGTGATAGAACTGGTTTGATGGAAACCATGAATGGTTACAACTTTAGCATTTGGCATGTGTCTAGTGTTGGTATTTTGAGTCAACATAACTTCAATTCCTCTGGCGCCAGAGTCAACAATTAAATCAGTGCCAGCACTCTGAGCCCTTAGGTGAAGATGAGCAAAATGATCTTCTTGCAAATCTGCCAGTACAGTCTATGAGTGTAGGATGCACATTGAACAATACACCACTGAGCGTGCAGAAAATAGGGCAGTTAAATTACCTCAGCTTTTTTTTTATTTTTACCCAATAGACTCACAGGAAGTATGTTGGCACAGTGTGTCGTCTGGGTTGTCAGTGAGGGATAGAGTAGTGCTTTGTGCCTGTCTGTCTGCTCTTTGTAGGGAGTGTCTAGTTGAAAGAAGGTAGGTCTTTGCATTGGATTTATAATCTCTGACATCTCACTCAAAGATCCTGTGGTTTTGTCACTCTCCAGTTACAAAAACACATTAAACCTTAGTCTGAAAAATATAGAAAGGCAGGCTTGCAACATTATTTATTATTAATGTAGGAAAGTCTGTTTAGTTCTTCTCGACTTCTGCCTCTGTCCTTATTTCCTCTGTGTGAGTCATGTGATTACAGATCCAGTCGTGCCTCCCTCTCCACCAGCTGCTCTCATCTGAAGAGCTCACTACTGAAATACTTGTAACACTTTTCAGCCCATTTCTTTTTGTAAAGCAGCTTCCCTCACCACTTCTCTACCACCATTCTAATGCTCATCACCACACTTTAAATTGCACTCGTTGTTGTACTTTTGTCACTTTTCTTTTTGCTATTATGTATTTATTATGTTATTCTTGATGTTGTGTTGAAAACCAAGGGGCAGTGAAGTTACCGTATGGTTACATGGGTCATTTTCTTCTCCAAAAACTGTATATATAAGCATACATGTAGTTATACTTCATCACACAGAGGCAGGAAGACGCCATTTTTGTAGTTCACTGCAGTTGCTAAGGGTTATCTTGGTGTTCTTCTTTGCTGCCATGTAAGGAAACACCAGTGGGGAGTTTAAGGGAGGTTATCGATGACACCAAGGCCACTGTGACAAAGGGCACAACAGTAAATGAGAATGTGATGCAGTAAAACTCATGTAATGCCGTTCCACCTGTAACTTCTTGCTCATCAGTTATGTCCAGTACAGAAACAATATCTGGTCTCCTCATGTTTGTACTGCTATAGCAATATTTGGTGGAAGTTTCACTTTTCTTTTTTTTTGGTAACATAATAAACCTTTGATGAATCATGACCTTCATTTTCATTCGAAAATGTCAGTGTGGACTCCCCGGATGGTGAATGTGTGTCTGAATGACTGCCACGCCAGGCTGTATTGGTAAAAGTGACACAGCACTGCCCCCATGTGAAATCTCAGGCGTTCATTTCCCAAAACAATAAAGAGAGCGAGAGGTGATCGTTTTTATTGTCAGGTTTATTTTTATTCAGATTTATTTGCCGCAACATTTATCAGCCATGTTACTCAGAGGGTTTTTGCAAAAATAAATCTGGTCTCAACGTAGTTTTAGCTCAAAGGCAATGGGAGGTCAAACTAAGCAGGGAACCACAGGACAGCACAGTCAAACAGAGCAAGTCAGGAACAAATCGGTTCACGGTTCAACTGTAAACATGTGAAGTCACACAAACGTCTAAATTTTGTATTTCTCCTGTGATCAGATTTAGTCAGTGACTCGCTCTCATTGATTATATCAGCATTCAAATGATCTTTCAGAGCAGATAACAGTGCAAAAAAAGAAGCATTTAGTTAACAAGATGGTACAAATGTCCAAATACTTCCTCTGTTTAGTTTTACACTTGAACCAAATGTGTGTTTTTTCTTTTTTTTAAAATGTATTTTAAGTCAGTGCAGAAAGAAAATGTATTTTGCCTTGCCAACTGACCTGGCCCTTGCATGTTGTGGGGCTGTACTTAAACCTTCAGAAACTCTGTTAAAAGTTGTTGAACAGAACAGAGAAAAAAAAATGCTGCCGGTTTCAGGAGTCACAGATTTTTGGGATACTCATCTCTTTTGTTGAACATGCTTAACAGTACTGCATAGCACCATGAAAAGGTTACAGATTTAGATTTCAAGAGTTTCTGAAGGGAAAGAGGGAAGGCTCTCCTTTTTAAAAGACTTAATACACTCTCCTGACACTGGAGACTGTTGCGCTTGAGGACCTGGTGATGCCGCCGCCAGTGTTGCCATAACCAGACATGCTGCCAAACCCACCATACCCACTCATGCCACCACCACTCATTGAACTCTGCAATGCTGAAAAAAAAAAAAAATAGGAGATGTTATAATTTATCCATTTTCTCTGTGCCAACTGTTGCTTCATGTATCATGTATAATAACAAAGTGTCAAATCAGAAACTTACAACCACCACTGCTGCTCTGCACGATGATCGTAGAGGGGGTTCCTTGTGCAAGCCTAATGATGGAGTAAAGGAGAATTATTGGTGAGGTGAGTTTAGAGACAAAGCTAATACCACAGCCATGAAACAGTAAATACTTTAGTTTATCCCACCTGCTCTCCTCTCCTTCCAACAGTTTCCTATAGGTGGCAATCTCAATGTCCAGGGCCAGCTTGACGTTCATCAGCTCTTGGTATTCGCGCACCTGCCGGGCCATGTCCTGCTTGGCTCTCTGCAGAGCCTCCTCCAGGTCCTTGATGCGGAGCTTGGCATCCTTCACTGCCAGCTCCCCACGCTCCTCAGCCTCTGCGATCTGAGCCTCAAGGCTGGCCCTCTGTAGAAAATATTGTTCCAAGCGATTTAATAACTACACATCTTAAATACTGAGGTGTCAGCCTTTAGACTGTTTTGAAACATACCTGTCCCTTGACAGCTTCGATCTCATTCTGAAGACGGGCGATCATGCGGTTCAGCTCAGCGATCTCAGCCTTGGTTGTGCGCAGGTCGTCACCGTACTGTCCAGCAGAGGTCTGCATCTCCTCATACTATCATAAAAAATACAACATGTGTCAAAAACTTCATCCAGGTGGCTAAGAAATATGTATATACAAAGTGCTAGTGTATATACAAATTTTACTTTTCAGTCACCTTTTGTTTGTACCAGCACTCTGCTTCGGCCTTGCTTTTGTTGGCAATGTCCTCATACTGAGCACGCACTTCAGCCACAATGGAGTCCATGTCCAGGTTACGGCTGTTGTCCATCTCAACGATGACGGAGGTGTCCTTGATCTGACCCTGCAGCTCACGCAGCTCCTACAGAACAAGTAGTTGATGTAAAACAGTTGAGTTTTTCAATGTGTGTATGATCACCAGCTTTTACTCAAATGGATATTGTTATATTATAACTGAAAGGTCATATTAGACTTTACAAATTGTACATACAGCCTCATAGATGGCCTTGAGGAAGTTGATCTCATCCTGAAGAGCATCAACCTTGGCCTCCAGCTCCACCTTGTTCATGTAGGCAGCATCAACATCCTGAAAACGAGAATATGTGTAAACATGTGTTATAACTTCCCATATCAAACCTCAGAGTATAAAAATTAAAGGGCTGCATTGATATTTTCTCACCTTCTTCAGGATCACAAACTCGTTCTCAGCAGCTGCGCGCTTGTTGATTTCGTCCTCATACCTGTGGCAACACAAAACAATTCATGAGCATGTCTCCATTTGGATCATCCGCTCACTGTCTGGAGTGCATCAGTGTGACTGTCACAACGCTCGACTGTGTCCTGTGAACACTCACTTATTCTTGAAGTCCTCAACCAGGCCCTGCATGTTCCTGAGCTCTCCCTCCAGCTTGACCTTCTCGTTGCCCAGTCCGTCGAGCTGCCTGCGCAGGTTGGCAATGTAGGCCTCAAACATGCTGTCGATGTTGGAGCGGGTGGTGGTCTGCTCCTGCAGGAGGCTCCACTTGGTCTCCAGCATCTTGTTCTGCTGCTCCAGAAAACGAACCTGCAGAGACACAAAACCATCTTGTGTGTTATTCTGAAAGCAGTTATTTTATTGTGGTATTTTTTTAATGAGGCAGTTTTTTTTTTAATTAGTAA
>OOFC01047944.1:17235-51027 GCA_900323345.1 Pseudochromis fuscus
ATTAAAAAAAAAAAAAACTCAAAAAGGAAAACGCTGAGGAAAAAAAAGTTGTAACTGGGCGTGGTTTATGATATCAGGTTTTAAAAATGCCTCACCTAAGCTGCTTGAACGAGTATATAGCCTCATATCTATTTGAATTGCCACACCCTAGTCACAGCAGTCTTAACCCGACAAGCATTTCTTTGAGTCCATACTGTTCAGGCACCTGTAATACTAGATAATTTAAAAATAAACTTTTGAGCCTTTTAACTTTAAAACACATGTTTAACTCTTCTTCGCTTTAAACAATACAGAACCCTTCACAAATGTGTGTAGGTGGCCTTAAGAATTGCACCTATTGTGTCTCCTGTTTGGCTATGACTCATCCTCTGTGCTCTGTGGAGCTATGAAAGCCACACAGTCTCTCAGCAATAAAAAAAAAAAACCTAGGTGTGGCAGATAAAGTGTGGTAGACAAAGCAGTGCAGTATTATGAGGTGAACACTTTGTTTTGTGTCAACTTATAGTATTTCAGGAGCCTCACCCTACATAAAGACAAAATCCAAACAGCTTGCATCAATGCAGACTGTATGATTGCAGTATTAAAAAAACAGAGAAAGCCAATTTACAGCTTTGTACTGAGGTTGCCCATGACAACCAGGTGATAGGTGCAATGTGCAAATGACAGACTTTGGACTTTGTGGGCATCGTGCAGATAGGTCCCTACTCTTCCTACCAGTCTACCAAATGTGGGCGAGTCACTGCAATATGATCGCCACCCATGTTTGGATAGTGGGCAGAGAGGCCCCACGCAGGCTCGGACAGGTTGCTAAACCAGTTGTTATTTATGGTAGATTTTGGATGGATTTTCTGCTGTAAGATCAAATCTGTCACTGACAGACTTGAAATTTTTATAATCCCAGAGGCTGTAACTCATTGGTGAATACATTACAGAGATAAGACCCACAACTTCCTTGCTTTGTCAGCTTTGCCAATAAAAAGACCATGTTTGCATCCAGTGGGTAGTTTCTTTAAACATCTGTACACAGATTGCTGTTACTACACCAGGTACTAAACTTTCTGCTTACAGTTGTTTTTCAAATGCATGTCAAAAATAAGACAAAACACAATTTTCTGGTGACAGCTGCTACAGGTAAATTTAGCTGGAGCTGTATAAGATAATGAGGCCTAATTTGCATGTAAGACAGGAAGTCAGATAAAGCTCACAGGAACTAACCTTGTCAATGAAGGAGGCGAAGCGATTGTTGAGGGACTTGATCTGGTCCTTCTCCTGGGTGCGGACAACCTGGATAGTGGGGTCAATCTCCAGGTTCAGAGGGGCCAGCAGGCTGTGGTTGACTTGGACGGCGGTGATTGTTGGTGCTGGTGCGGCGTAACTGCTATAACTTTGGCTTGCAACAATACCACCACCATAACCTGCAGCCATGTTATAACCAGAACCACCCAAACCACCGTACCCTACAGACATGAGACCGGGAACACTGCTACGGTTGACTGTTCTTGTAGAGTAGGAGACACCTGGGCCGCCGTAGGACATCCTGCCTGAGCTCCTTGTGCCTGAGACAGACATTGACTTCCTTATGGTACTCATGGTCGCGGTGAAGAGTGTTAGCTGGCGGAGCAGAAGAGAACTGGAGATGATCGGTCTTCAAAAGGAGAGCCAAGTCCCTCTGAGTGTCTTACCGCAGGCTCTGCCTGCTTTTATGGCTTTACTGAGGCAGGGGGAGGGTCCCTCTCACCCACCCCAACCTGTCCTCTCACTTTTGCTGTCAGGCCTCCCCTCCACTTCGGCCTACACGCCTCCGGCTCTGAATGACAGGAGTGGCCAATCCTGTAGAACAGGTAGGGAGGGTTAGCCAAAAGATAAGCCGTGACACACCCTGCAACAGGACAGCAAAGGGAAAGGTAGAGAGAAGTAAAGAAGTGGACTGAATACTTGAAACTAGTTTCTACTAAACAGTTTCTCAGTTTATTGTGATCGATTAGTTCATACTTTTACTGTGATAACAATCAAATTAAAAATTGTAATCGCATAAAATACATACACGTAGAACAGAGAAGCAGAAATATATATATTAAAAAGGATAAACTAGAACTCGTCATCTATTCTCATGATGCACAAAAAGATCCAAGAAAACATTGCTTTAAAGCGTAAGCACAACTTTTCCCAGACTTACACAGTGCATCAATTATCTGCTTTGTTTGGTCGGCACAAACATCTAAGAAGATTCCTTATCGAGGTCTGACAAGTGGATACATGTTTGCTGACAGCAATGATGAAAAATACTGTTATCCAACCATGTTTAATTCCAGGTTATACTGCATTGTGCTTCTCTGCTTCATTCAGAGGGAAATGCAGAATCCTGCTTCCTTTTATATTTAACATGAGTCATTAAAAGTTGCTTCTACCATCAATACAACATATAGTGACTTAAGTTGGAGGACTTGTCTCATAGGTATAAAGATACACAAGAAGATATTTAGTCATTCCCAGTCCTGGAGAAGAGGTTCGCACTGCTTATTATTTAATTCATTTTGCATGTTTTATTTCTGATCACCAAAACAAATGCTGAACTTTAATTGTAGTCAAAGAAATGGCAACAGATGAGGTATAATCTGAATGCACCTCGACATGTTTTCAGTAATAATGTGTTCACTTTCATGCATCAGATTGTAACAGTCCCTCCAATAATCTCTCACATACTGATTGTGTTTGCCTGCGACTTACTCACAGTCGCTCGTCCTATTTTTGAGAATATTCTGCACTAACAGTCCAGACTGTGTAACAAAGATATATTTTGTGGGACGATTGTCACTGGCATCCGAACAGCACCGGCACCATTGCCAAACAAATCTTATTTAAATATGCACCTCTCAGTACTGGCAGCACTTGAGTCATCGAATCAAGGGTTCACAGTTACTAGAAAGTAAACCAGCCCAGTCTTTTGATCTTGTCTTTAAGAGTTTCGCTCCAATATCTGAGCATCGCGTCATATCTTATCATGGCACAGAATAGGTTATTTTAAAGGTAGATTAACACATCATTCCTTTTACAAATGCAAGACTGAACTAAACTGCTGAATCTCTTCCAATTAAACGTGATTAAAAAGTAGAATAGTTTTTTTTAAGCATGCATGACTGTTAGTTAAATGCACCTTGTGGAAACTCTGCAAATCAAACTGACTGACTAGACATCTTAAGCCTTCTGCATCAGTAGTATTCAAGTCAACATAAGGGAGCCAACTATGGATTAATACATACAAAGGACTAAACTACCAGATAAACGAAGTGTTATTAAAGGCTATTCAGCCAAATGCCTGAGGCGAGTATCTCATTAAAATCTTGTTACAACAATAAGCAAAATAGAAAAAAATTTTGAATGCTGCCAGAAAGTTGCCACACAAAATAATTAGCCCCAGGCTTATGGGATACTATTTTGTTTTTTCATCTTTGTTCAGGTGAAAATAATCTTAGCGGCATTACACATGTAGTTGTTTTCTCATTTGATACATTTTACCACACCCACTTCTTCCACACTCAAACACTACCATACTTGTTTCTCCCCTCTGCACCTTTGGTGTAGGTGAGGCCTGCATTCTTCTTCATTCTTCCCCAACTTTTCACATGCACATGCCTTTAATTTCTACCATGGTGTGGAACTTTACTCTAAAGCTCAATCTCTGCTGTCCCACAGCTATCTGGGGAAAAATTATGTCCTCTTTTTGTTTCCTAAGTTTGGACAGATGCACTTTAATTAGACTCTCAGATTGTTACGACCTGTTATCTGTCAACGTCTGCATCTCTCTCCCTACTTTTTCTCACGCTGTGCCATATTTTAACAGTCGTTATGCACATAGTTCAGTGCCACAAAATGCTAATAAATCAGGCCACACAATAGTGATGGGCAAGCAGGGTGAGGCACTGACACCTGGTCCGAGCCGTTGCATTACCTAGAGGTTCAATAAACAAGGATTAGGAATCCAGAGAAAACCTGTTGCTGATGAGACAAGGAGATCGACACAGTCATTATGAGCGTTGTTTGTGCTTGCTTGAAATGTCATCGGTCATGGTTGTCATAACTTAAGCGCTCAAGCCTGGTCAGGTCTGGCTGATCAGGAGCAACTCAATATGTGGAACCTAATACATCAATTCAGGGTTCCCGTGTCCAGATGAGTAAGATGTGCATGTTTGTGCAAAGGTTTGTAAATCCTGAGTAATAAATTAAAATGTGTGTCAGTAGGTGGGGCGGGGTGAGGGTTATTAGTTCATGCACTGTGCAACAATGCCACAGCCATCTGTTAATGTGTTTGCATTATTTCTTATGGGAATGTGAATTGTCCTAAAGCAGTTGCCCAGCATGTAGGAAAAAACTCCAGGAATAAAAGCATATGGAAAAAATGTGCATCTTCACATTTACACGTAATGAAAGAAAAAACATGTCTGTGGAAACAAAACTTGAAAATGCAGTGAAGAAAACCATATGTTCAACTTGGTATTTTCTCTATTTCTGAAATATTGATGTACTTTTACTTGGTTGATAATTCTTCTAGTTCATTTATTGATTTAAAATACATGCACAATTACATGTCTGAGCTATTCTCAAGAAGACCAAGTGAAAGACTGCTTTTAAAGGAAAAGGCAATGAAAGTGTTTCCACCCCTGCCCTGGCCTCTTTCCCCACCCACACTGATTGGCTTCCTCATACCTGCCCTGCATACTCCCTGCTTCAGCAGCTGTCTGGGGCCTGGGAGCACCCACATGTCCCAGCATACAGCCTGCGCCAAATTTACATTGAATGGATTTGAATCTCCATACAACCCAGCAAATGTCATGTAGACTATAAGGTTTTTTTTGCAACACTTTTTGAAACATGTGCAGTGTCACTGAGAGCTTGACCAGGTGATTTAAGGCTATGACTGAACATAAGTGCCTCAGGATTAGGATTTTTTTGTGCACGGCTAAGAAGAAGCACCAACATTTTAGAAAACACCATCATCTGAAGGGATTTAACTTCATATCTGAAATTAAACAAAACTAAGTCACATAGCGTAACCTTTGTAGACTTTCCTTTGTGCGTGTGTAGTATGTGTAAAATGGGTGTGGACACTGTGCAGTGTCTGAGGTGTGGTTGGGTTTCTGTGTTTCTCTATACTGAGTATTTGAATGAGTGGCCATGCAGAAAACTGAAATTGTAAAGACTGATTCATTAATGCAGAATGACAAAGTTTGCAGAGTGAATGAAAGATGATGTTAAGTCTGTGAATGGAGTATAAATGTCTGCAGGGTTTGGCTGTCGATGTGTGTTACGACTAGTACTGTATTTAAGGGAATGCATGTGATTCTCTATCTGAGAGGAGTGACTCAGGGTTGTTTCATGTTATGTTTTTAAGTGTTACAGTACAAACACACACACACATTCATAAACCTTTCAACATCAAGCTCTTGGCATCTGTCCACACCTGCGTACAGTACACACTGTGCACAGTTGCCATCCACTTCTATTGGCTGTACATCATGCATATCACTAATAATCCCTCTGATTACAGGATGTTGTGACTGCAGAGTGTATTTAGTCTCACACAGTTGTAATACCAGATTATTCTCAGAGTTTGTGTCAGAAACAACATGAATACACAAAAATGAAGCTGCTAAACTAAGATGTTTTTCACGTTTATCTTGAAAAGTGAGAAACATGCTCTTCCCCTGTTTTTGAAAGAAAGTGTGGTAGTAAAAGTGAAGAGTGAAAATATTTTTTAATGGGTGGGTGTATCTTCACACCCAAAGGTCACTGAAGGAGATTTAGCTGAATTCCTCCTGTCAAGTGTTTTGTCTCTGTCTCTGCTTTTTGTTGACCTGATCTCAAACTCCCATTATTGTTTTTACTGCTTCGCCTGTGGATGCAAAAACCTGTTGAACAGCTCTGGACTCCCATGTCTTGGGGAAATTTACTTTTGTTTCTTGTTTGCTTGAAGTCAGTTGTTTAGTTAACATACTTAGGCATCCTGTTTAGCTGTTAAGACATCAGGCTGGTTACTCAGGAATGGACAGCGACCAACAGCCACCTGTTGGTGTTGCTAATTAAAATGAGATCACGCCTCTCACTGTCATGCAACATTTTCTAACCCCAAGTAGTAAATCTGTCCATCCAGGTAAATTTCCTGAGAGTGTTGTGCAAACCCTCTACGATTGTTCACATCTGATAACAGAGTCTCTGGGTGGAGCACATTCTTGTCAAAATAAGCAGGTTGTGAAAGTCTGATAGTCATCAGCTCTCACAAACAACTTGAGTTTTAAACTAACTAACTTATAAATAAATAACAACACTTGAAACTTAATGATCCATTATAGTCTGAGTCTGTTATTGCACCAAAATATTTATTGACAGAAAAACCACAAAGTTCCCCAACAAATCCAATTTCTATTTTGCATTTCGGGTTTTTTTTTCTCAGCATTGTTTTTCAATGACTTGTATAGCCTATTATTAATTAAAGTAGGTCTGCATCCTTATAGGAGAAACTCTGAGGGAGACAATTAGTGTCCAAAGTATGTGGGTCCTAAACTGGACAGGTGCACATGAAGTCAGTAAAATGTGATATTTTGTTGAAAATCCTTTGAGGGGCTGAGAGAGCTACACAGTGGAAGATTTTTTTGTGTGTATGAATGAACATGGAGACAACACAGAGCTTTTCAGCGGCATAATTATTTCAAAAGCTTTGCAGTTTGGGCACTAAGTGGTAAAATGGCATGATGGGGTTACTGTAAACCTACTCAGATGAAGTATCCACTTCACCTTAATTATAGGAAAACCTTTCACAATTATGTGACTTTTACTGCATGAAAGTGGTAATAGTGTTACATTGTTACATAGCCACAGTGTTATAGTGTCCCTTGCTCCTGTAACTATATATTTAGGGATGGATTTTTCTCTTTTACATACATTTGCCTGGTCATTTCCCTGGTCAGTGACACTGAGGCTCAGTGTAGCACCACAGCAGGTCACTGTGTTCACTGGAGCTTCATCAGATGCAGCATCAGATGTGTATAATCAAACTACTCGCTGACCAAAGGAAGAAAACTGAACATCAAAGAGAAAATCCCAAACCTCTGGACACATGGACACACCCCTTTATGCTTGTTTTGCCATTCCCATCAGCTCGAGGGTGTGTTCGTAATGCGGGAGCGACGCTGCATTGGATTTTAATCTGGGCCTCCACAATTTCATCACCTGCAAAAGGGACACACCCTTACAACACAGCGGCCGCAAGTCATGCATGGAAGTATGTTGTGAAGGCTGGGTGAAGAGAGTGTGGCTCAGTCGCAGTGAATGTATAAAAGTTAGTTGACACCTGAATGAGTATCTGATGAAACTGTAACAAGCTCAGCTGCATCGCAGAGTTGCTGCTCTTTAAAGTCCAGGGTTAACAGTTTGCTGGCATGCTAACACATTTCTGTCATCATCAGGAAATATTACTTTATAGTGCTGGACTTTAACATCTTGCTTATAGTCCACATAGTCCACACACACACACACACTCATGCCTCACTACAATAGTCAGGCTTGGGAACTACAGCACAAACTGCAGTCGATGACTCACTCTTTGTCAGACAGGGAGATCATGAAGGTTGTCTAGCCAAATAAAAACCTAGCAACCGAATCATTTGCTTGTGTGAGAGGGCATTTGAAAACACCTGCTTTCACATGATGTCACATGTGGCAGCTGTAGTGTGTATTGTTCTCCTGCTGAATCCTCCTGCCTTTTCATGTGGCGCCTCTGCTAAGTCAAACTTTCCATTTGCCAAGTGCTTGTTGAATTATTACCGAATATCTGCAAAACTGATGATGCTCACATCTTTGGTGGTGATATAGAAATGTTAGAGGTTAAACAAAGATCATAAAATATATTACCTAAAAATCAGTATGCTAACATTGTCTCAATGAGCATGTTAGCATTTAGCTCAAAGCCCTGAAGTGTGCAAGTCATAGACTGTATTTAGAATGGTTGAAGCTAACATGATGTCGCCCGTTGGTTTGTGGACTCTCTTTTTGAAGCCAGGAGTTTGGTTTTTAAATATCGCCATGTTGGTTGTTTGGAGCCAGAAGTGACCATATTTGGATATGAAGGGAGGAGTCAGGAGTCAGGTCTGACACTTTAACTCAGGGGTCTCAAACTTGTGCCATGGAGGCCGAGACCCTGCAGGCTTTCTTTCCAACCATCTCTCCAGCAGCTGATCTCACTGATGAGCTCCTTCCCTCAAATTGAAGGAGGTGCTGATCATTAAAATCACCTGCTTTAGAGACCATCTGGAAAGAAAGGCTGCAGGGTCTCGGCCCTCCCTGCCATGAGTTTGAGACCCCTGCTTTAACTGAAGGATGCAACCCAGTGTATCTGAAACTCAAGTTCACAACTGCTCTCAATAGAGATCAGACCTGTCTATCAAACTAACCACGCCCCTAAATCTTCCACTTTATGAAGCCTAATATCTAGTTAATGATGAAATGATTTTCTGATGGGCCACCAGATCACTGATGAAGAGAGTTGACTTCAGGTAACAGCACTGGAATGACATGAAAAAAAAATTTTTAACTGAATATTTCATGATTGAATATGATCATTTTTGAATGGAATCAGTTGGAACCAGAGTTTTTTGGAGCCAGAAACCAGTTGCTTTTAGGGAATTAAAGTTTTTTTTACACCTCTGCATTGGCCTCATGTTTGAGACCAAGTTGCTTCATCCATTTCTATACAGTCTATGGTGTAACTACAGCTTCTTCTAACAGGTGAAGAAGGGTCAAATAACACACTTTTTTTCAGTTTCGCGAAAAAGTCAAACCAGACTCAGCAACATCAAACACCAGGTGCATTTTAGGTCTGAAATCCCTTTGGTTTTCTCCACAGTAAATATATGGCATGCATATAGACCCATTTACTGTTAGTAAACAAAGAAGTATGCGCGCATTGTGGCAACGGAAGTATGGCGGCTAGCAAAGGCTTGTCAAGATACTCTGGTGCATTATCAACAAAGTGGAGGACTATACACACACTGCAAACTGCACCTGTATGGCAGGGTAAGTATTATTGTGTGCTGATTTCACTTCTTTGCCTTAACAGAAATGAACATGAACTGCTCAGATAACTTAACTGTGATGTATTAGGCTTTTGCACTTGCCGGTACCGTAGTTAATGACGGGTATAAACGGAAGGTTGTCATGGTAACAGTTGTTGTGGTGTTGACGAGATAAAAACGTTATGTACAATGAAGCTTGGTTGTCAAGCCTCGTTAAAATAGCATAACAATCTAAACTGCCTGTGTCCAATATAAAAATGATAACAGGCTGATGGCATGCACCAAAACCGCAGCTAATGCTGCTAATGCTAACAGCTAGCTTCCACACTCACTAAGGAGCCTCTGCACAAGATAAAAAACACAACAACCAGACATTTTGATGGGCTAAATTTCCACGTGGTTCTTCCCAGAGAGGTGCAGACAATACCAGGTAAACAATGGGACATAGCACTTCTGTTGCCAAATTGCGCACGCAGCTTCGAGATGACGTAGGCTGTAAATGGGTCTATTTTAACTTTTCATGCTGGACAGTACATGTGCTCTAGCACTGGGCAGTCATACAGACAACTTGTCTAAGCAGGTCTTTCTGTTGTGCCTGCGGTGAACACATTCCAAGGACACCACACAATCAGATACAAAAGTCAACACTTTCACTGGCCTCAGCTCGGTACAACATGTGCGAGAGTTGTGTCCCTGACATTGCCTCAATAGAAATGAGCAGAATCTGCCAGCAACATCATGGTTACATCTACCTACAGAAACCTGCAGGATCTGTCACATCAAGTCACAAGAGGCGGGGCTACTCAGTACAAGCTCATTCAACACAGTCATCAGTTTCAGGCCCCTATAGGGAGTGACACCTGTTTGATGTTTCCCCAGTAAGATGAACAGATTGAGACTTGGTGATTGAGATGCATTTGTTAGTATTTGCACTGTCGCCTGTTAAACTGTGAGGCTGTTCAGTTTTTGCTGAATGTACAGGAATTGAGGATGGTGAGGCAGGTGAAAAATCTCCACATATAAGAAAACAACTGCAGGGTGTGTTTCCTCTTATCAAATACACTACATTTTTTCCCTATTAATCATTCTGATTGATGTGTAACCATCTCTTGTTATTGTTTATGCAGTGCCTAGCAACCACCAGCTTGTCATTACATGCTCACCACCTCCGTAAGTTTCTTTGTGTGTTGCCTGTGTGCGTGAGAGCAGTGAAAATTTGTGAGAAAAAGCAGAATTTATCTTGTATCTGGTGAAAATGCTGCAGTAAAAAACTGCAGCATCTAACAGCAGACTATTTGGCACATACCTGCACACTCGCATGTTTGAACAGGTAAAAGGAAAAGGAGAACGTGTCATCGTACCGCCCCACCCTTTTCGGCTCACACACATTTGATAGTAGGAAATTATTAGCTCGTGTGTTCATAAAACACTCTGCCAACAGGATGCATGATGTTTGCTGCTTATCAGCACGCAAGTCACTGCGGTGCAGGATTCATTGTCTCTATTCACATAATGCTAAAAAAATTAAGAAATTAAAAAAAAAACCTGCTGGACGACAAATAGATAAAACAGTTACAACATAATAACAGTTGTTTGAGGCGGGAGTGAAGAAGTTAGAGTGCACTCGTGGGTTGAAAAGACATTTTAATGCTGTTTTTTTTTCTTTAACAAAAATGTGTATGTTAAACTTAATCTAAAACCTGCCTTTAAGCTTTTTTCCCAATTAGGGTTACACTCTGAAAGTGAATGATAAAATAAAGTGTAACAAAAAAAGACCCCTCCTTTAGTGGGTAATTCCCCTTCACAATAAAACATTTTTTGGATTGATGCTAGGGGACACTGGATGATAAGTCCTGAGGTCACTCATATGGAAACTTTACATTATGCCCACCTACACTACTTTAGTCATTTGCAATTAATATGAAAATTTTTTTGAAGAAAACTCAACATAAAAATAATTTTTAGTACGATTTTTCTCGATATGTCATGAGTTGTGTGGATCTAAAAAGATAATCATTGAATGGAAAATCACTAAACCCAGATCCAACTAAACCCAACTTAGCAGTGGACCATGGAAATTCAGTCTGACACACCCATACATTGTTTAAAGGGAAAGTTATGTGTGAGACACAGTGAAAATGTCTGGGCACACCCACAACAATTTGTATCAGAGCAGGACATCAGTGATAAGTTTGGAGGACAGCCCCACACCTTTGTAAACCCATTTACAGACAGATCACTAACAGCAACACAAACATGATCAAAGATAACAGTATAACCAAGAGCAACACAACAAAAGAAAAAAAGGCATATTAGATTGAACATGTAAATTAAGGAATCATTTTGAGTTTAAATCAAACAGGGTTATGAAACTTCACTTCTGTCAGATCCTGCCTCAGGTGCATGGCTGGAACCAGACTGGACAGTTGTCAGACTGGTCCACTCGTAGGACACTTCAGCTTCAGCAGTGATTTAACTGCAGCGAGTGTCCTCCCTCTCCTGCTTTCAACACTTGCAGCAGCATGAACAATGTGACAGGTGGCAGAACTGTTTAAGTAAATAACTTTTCTGACAGGTCATAAAATAAACAGAAAATGCTTGAGAGGGGTGAAGCCGTAATGGTGTGAAAAACACAATGTGGATTTTTGAGCTTTAGACATTTACAACCACTTTCACCAACCACCATGCACCTGTCAACACCTGATTTGTCTGTTACTGTCCCAGACATGTCCTCTCAGCATATTACAATAGCATGTAACCTGTTCAATTTGGTGATAGTAAGTTAAATGCTATTCTTATAATGCTTAGAAAGTTTCGCAACAGTGAGAAAACATAATAAAGAAAATATATTTTGTGTTTTTTGTCGAGAGTGTTGTGGGTGCACATAAAAAGAATGTTGGGTTATTTTTACAACTTGGTTTAATGTAGGACTAACTACATGCTGGGTTATGCTGGGTTAATTTAATACAGATAGATGGGCTTTTATTTTGAAGTTTTTACCCAGTACTTTATGATTTTTATCAAACATGTTGCAGCTTTTACTCAAGATTTCATAGTTTTTATGCAACATTTTGTTGTTTTCACCCAGTATTTTAGGATTTTGTTGCATGCTGTGGTTCTAACAAAAGAAAAGTGCCACACCTCAACAAAACATCCAGAAATTCAAATAACCTCCCTTTTGACTGATTTCAATCTTCCACCTGTCAGTCACCTCTGCCCAGAGCCTGCAGAGGAATTCAAACCTGTTACTCAAGCTGAATAACAGGTCTTTTTTTAAAAGTATAAAACACTTGTCAGTCTTGTACATGATACATTAAGTCTTGTACAGACATATTCTGGATGAGACAAATTGATGTAATGATTAATTGTATTGCCTCTGGGAAGTTGTAGTGCACTGACACTATTAAATCTGACAGTTTAATCATGTCTCTCTCCTGACAGTTGTTGTAAGGTGATCAGTCACCACTTGAGGGTAGATTTTACACTCGTGATCGTGCACAATAGGTAGATTAAGTTAAACCATCAAAGTTTATGTCCGACAACTGAATATTTATGAAAAAATGACTGAGTCAGCGCTGCCTCAGGTGCACAGAATACCCACCTGATCTGCACATCTACACATGGTTAGCTGGATCCACTGTTACAAATCAAACACAATGCAAGCCTGACATGTTGCAAGAAAATTCACAATCAATGTCAAAATAATTATGTTAAAGCAATCCTATTGAACTATTCAAAGCATCTGTTTATTACTCATTTAGGTCAGAACATATTTCTCCTGCAGGGACGTGCAGTTGTAGACTGAGGCAAACTGCAGAGATGACATAACATGGAGGTAAAACTGGTACCTGTAACAACACATCCTGCTGTTAACACTGGGCTGTCACTCACAGCAATGCAGCGAAGTGCCTCTCATTTTTTTCTCTCCATTTACTCTTGTCACCTTAGCCACACCCCATACCTCGCACATACATATCTGGAAACCCGAAGATCTGGAGAAGGATGCCGCAGCCAACCTGACATCAGGGTGGGCCAGTGTCAGTCACAGTTCAACAGTGCAGCCCGCAGCACAGTCAGTCCATGTTGTTTGGACAGGATCAGCGCACAATAGTTCAACAGTGCTGCAGAAAGGAGGAGGCTGCATGATCTTACCCCAGTGTGTCATTTACACTAATAATGTAGTGCACTGCCTCTTAGATCAAACAGCTGCTTGTGAATGAGTAATAGTTCATTCAATGAATACATGAAGGAATTTAAACGATGATTCAGATTCTGGATCCACCAGCTGGTTTGAATTTAGAGCAGAGCCATTGTACTACAGACATACCTGTGTTACAGTAGTGAAACTGTGCAGCAGAGGCACCTTGATAAATAAATAATACAGATTGTATTTTCAGAAAAGATATTAAAATAGTTTACTCACTGACTACATTACTGCCTTAAAGCTATAGTTTGACCTTTTGGGAAATAAGCTAATTCACCTTCTAGTGGTTAGTCAGCCTATAGCTTAGCACTCTGTGAACTCTATGAACTGTATGTAGTCCCACTCATCACCCCAACGAGGGGAACATTCAATAACATGTTAACTGCTGAGCTTTAGAGGAAGGTCCAGGTGGATCTTGAAGTCTTTGGACAGAAACCACTGGCTGTTCCTCTTGTTTCCAGTCTTAGTGCAAACATAAGTGAACTGTGTGCTGCTGGCTGTAGTCATATATTATACAGAAAGGCATGAGTGAATGAATCTTCTCAACTAATTTTCAGCAAGAAAGCAAATAAATATCCCAAACTGAATGTAATAGAGTCCTACTGCATTTCAGATCAGGAGTCTGATTCAAACACTGATCCCTTTAAGTAAAACCTGAGTCCACCTGATCCACCTCACACAGTTTGAGTTCTGTGAAGACATTTAAAGATTGAAAAGCTGGAGCTGTCTCTGTCCTGTCTGGTCAGCTCTCACTGTAAATAGTGTTGTGAACATATTTGTGCTCCCTGTGATCTCACCTTTTTATTTCTCAATCGAGCTTTCACACCTGAGCATGCTCCAGTCTGTTTGCCAGCAGCACATTAGGTGAACTGTGGGTGGGATGGTGGTATTTGTGAAGTTTTCTGTCTGTAACTTCATGAGCGGTTGTATGGGCTTGGGTGGGGCACCACCACCCATAATTCATGTTCAAACCTGTTCCTCAATGGGCTCAAAAGGCCCTATTAAGTAATCATACACTGGAAGAGGAAAAGACGCTCTGTTCCCCAGATGAATCACCTGAGTTACCTCATTGCACTCACACATTCTCAAGGGTATGAGCCTTTGTGTGAGTTTCTGTGTCTTTTTGGAAGTAGATTGTAAAAGCAAAGTCTTTACTGAAAGATATTTATTAAATTGAGCCCTTTATGCTTTTAGTTTGTGCTGGTTATATCCCAGACTATTATAAAGTTGCTTATGTGCAGCTTTTTTTTTTTTTTTTTTTTTTTTTTTTAAATAATAATAATCCTAATATACCTCAGCTAAAATCAAATCCACACTAGAGCCCTAGGTGTCAGTTTTGGGACCAATTAGATTTTATATATATCTGCTTCCCTCAGCATGTATTATCCATAGTGTTTCCTTTCTGCTGATGACACACACCCTCTGATCCTGACATGCTGGGTTTATTGCATTTGATAATCTGTAGCTTAAAGAAATAGAAAAACAATGGTTAACGTACAATTTGGAAGATGGATTATGACATAAACTCATGATTCATGGGAATGTTGGACAATAAAGAGCTGATACAACTAAGATATCCATCTCTGAAATTCAGAATTCCCCCATCATCATTCAACCAATCAGAAAATGTAGAGGATCATTCTGATTGGTTGATATACTCCGACATCATATGGGCTCAGTGTGTGGAGGCTACACGTGGTAAGTTAGACTGCATCATGGCAGCTCAGCAGTGACATTAAGGCTGCCATACAAAAGCCTTTTTTTATGGGTGCTCAATATTACAGCAGGACCCATTTACTATTTGATTCAAGCCAAACAAAGATCACTGTAGTTGTTCCCCAGCACATAGCAAAGTCTATCATGCCCTCTGCTGGGTTATTGTTGAAACATATTTAGCCTGCTGCAAAAAATATTTGTCTTTATTTTGATAGTAACTTCAGTTTTGAGCAGCACATTACAGAACTTGTGCAGACGAGCTTTTATCACCAAAAGATTTTAAAAAACATAATCTATTTTCTCTCCCAAAGACACAGAGACCACTTTCCATGCTCCAGATTACCCAGAACACAACCTACAGGTTTCTACCAAGAATCAAGAGAGATGACTACATCACTCCTGCTTCAGCCTCCTTACTCTGGCTCTCAGTGTATTTTAGAGTGAACTTTAAGATCTTACTATTTACTTTTAAGGCTCATCTATCTATGAAGGATATTATGACAGCAGAGTCAGTGACCTCATTCAAATCTCTTCTCAAAACATTTGTATTGCAGAACTTTTCTTGTTTTTATTGATTTGTTTAAATGATCCTCACTGGTGTGTTATGCTGTTGTGTGTGTTTCATTTATTTATTCGCATGCCTGACTAACTAACCTGTCTCACGACGGTCTAACCCCAGCTCATGTTCCTTATTTGTGGGTGAACAATCCAACGTTTGGTGAATTCTGCTTCACTTGTTGTTGCTTGTGTGAAACACTTAGAGAAAACTTCTCTTTAAATGACTTTGACCTTCAGAGCTGCAGTTCATTGTCAAAGAGAAACTCCTGAATTATTAGGAATGAGGCAGGATGGGACTTGTCAGATGTTCCAGAGAAAAGTCTGACTGTGGATGTTCATCACTTCTGACATGTATGTTCTGACGTCTGTTAAAAGTACCCGCCTGTGTTTGTGTGGACAAGTCTCGGTAGGAAGAGCCTTCAGGCTGATTACAAGTGTGTTCCCTCTGTTTCTTTGTATTGTGGTTGGTGGTTGGAGCCTATCCCAGGTGGCGATGGGCGAGAGGCGGGGTAGACCCTGGACAGGTCACCAGCCCATCGCAGGGACAACACACAGGGACAGACAACCATCCACACTCACACCTATGGACAATTTACAGTAATCAGTTCACCTAACAAGCATGTCTTTGGACTGTGGAGAAAACCCATGCATGCACATGGAGAACATGCTAACTCCACACAGAAATCTTCTTGCTGTGAGGCAACACTGATGTATGTATACTATAGGCCAAAAGTTTGGACAACCCTCTCATTCAATGTTTTTTCTTTATTTTAATGACTATTTACATTGTAGATTTTCACTGAAGGCATCAGAACTGTGAATGAAAACATGTGGAGTTATGTACTGAACTAAAAAAGGTAAAATAACTGAAAACGTGTTTTATATTCTAAATTCTGGAAAAATGGCCACCGTTTAGTCTGATTACTGTTTTGCAAACTCTTTGCATTATCTCGATGAACTTCAAGAGGTCGTCACCTGAAATGGTTTCCACTTCACAGCTGTGACTTATCAGGGTTAATTAGTGGCATTTCTTGCTTTATCAATGGGCTACAATGTAGATAGTCATGAAAATAAAGACAACGCATTGAATAAGAAAGTGTGTCCAAACTTATGGCCTGTACTGTATATATTTATATGCAACTAAATACACTGCATGTGGAACATTACAATGCAAAATCACACATCAGAATAATACACAACACCATGTAAGTGTCTGTTTGTAGATTTTATTGGTGTTGCAAACAGAACTCCAGGAGGTGTCAACATCATGAACACTTATGTGACCGATTTCCATCATATTCAGTTGTTTACGTACAGTGGATTTGGCATGTTGGACTCAGCTGGTGATAGGTTACTTCTCCTTTATTACTCAGGTTGATGTGACAGCAGTGCTTTGTGGTGGTCAAATGAAGAGAACTGACAGCAGGGAAACCACATAAGACAGTGCCACCTACTGGCTGAACAAGTGTGGTGCAGTGAGAGCTGAACAGTAGGCAGGGACGTGGACTACAGGTGGCAGTGAAGAACTTATTAACCTTACAAAAGTTTTCAGAAACTTAGACATAAACTCATCCATTAGCACCGCGTCATTAAGGATGTCTGAAGGAAACTTGTGATTCCACCACCTCTGTTTGGTGAATAATTCATTAAACTGGATGTGCTTTTTCTTAATCTCAAACATCAAACTTCACTCTTCAGCCACAGCTTCAGCCTCCACCTGCTCCTGCTCCTTCTTCTCCTCGGCAGCTGGCTCCTCAGGTGCTGCCTGCTGCTCCTCTTCCACCTCCACCTTCTTCTCCTCCTTCTTTTCCTCCGTCGTGACAACCACAGTTTCGGTCTTGGTGACAGTGGTGCTCTTCACTGCTGCTGCCTCGGGGGCAGAGACAGCAGTGCTGCCACCACCAAGTCCATCAAAGGTGCAGCTGACGTAGGCTGGGGTGCGAGAACTCTCCAGGGCGTAGGTGTTATAGTTCATAGCTGCACATTCACAAGAAGAAGATCATGATAATATGGACATACAGGAGCGTAACATTTCAGTATCAAATGTTTCTTTTTCCTGATCCTGGTGCCATAAACTGCCAATGCATCAAAACAATTGAGAGAAAACAGGAGCTGTTACTATAATATGTCAAAAATCAACAGTGATACACTTTAAATTAAACATTTGCATAAGGTATAACATGAACTTACATGTTTGCTTAGTCACATTGGTTTTGATTCCAGTTGCTAACCTGTAGGAAAGCACAGACGAAATAGCATGAGATGCACAAAATGCTGCACAGGATGCAGTTAGCATTAGTGCACACACCTGTGCTCTCACTGCAACAACTCACCTGATCTCCTCTCCTTCAAGCAGTTTCCTGTAAGTTGCAATCTCAATGTCCAGAGCCAGCTTCACATTCATCAGTTCCTGGTACTGGCGGACTTGTAGGGCCATGTCCTGCTTGGCTCTCTGCAGAGCTTCCTCCAGGTCCCTGATCCGGAGTTTAGCATCCTTCACTGCCAACTCCCCACGCTCCTCAGCCTCAGCGATCTGAGTCTCCAAACTGTTCCTCTAAGAGTGGAGGAGGACAAGCAGAGTGAGGCGTAGTTGAGAAATTCAAAAAGTGAATTACTGCAGAATGTTAAGGAATTAAAAAATAGAAACAAAAAGACTATTACAGTAAGTATATTACATTGTAAAATCTAATCCTCACCTGCGCTTTGACCATCTCGATTTCAGACTGGAGCCTCATTATTCTGCGTTTCATGTCAGCGATCTCAACCTTGGTTGACTTCAGGTCGTCACCATATTTACCTGCTGACTGCTGCATCTCTGCATACTGGTACAAACAGAGACAAGTCATACTGTCAGAGTGGTGGTCCTGGTAAGGTGCTGCTGATGGTTATTCTGTGCCACATTTTGGACCCATGTTTAACTTGAGACCACAAAAACAGCTACAGGTTACAACATACAAGTTTACTGTGTTTGGTAAAGGTAAAGTGAGGTAAGGTATGGTAAGGAGAGCCAAGTGGAGACAGGAAATCATCCACTCATGTTCATGCTTGAGTGGAGGACCAGGAACTGAGTCTGAGGGACTATCCTCACAGATGATGATGTACTGGTTTTAAGTTTTAATTTCAAGCAGCACAAAGTGTGGTCCCACCTTGTTCTGGTACCATGACTCTGCCTCTGCTCTGCTCCTGTTGGCGATGTCTTCATACTGGGCACGCACTTCTGCAACAATGGCGTCCATGTCCAGGTTACGGCTGTTATCCATCTCCACCACAACAGATACGTCCCTGATCTGGCTCTGCAGCTCTTGGATTTCCTACACGGGATAATACATGAGTACAACAAACATAACTTTGGTGATATTCTCTGCATCAATATTATTCATTTTTGTGAGACTGCTAAGAAAAATAAATGCATTACTGCATCAAAGAGCTGCTTCAGGAATTCAATCTCATCAGACAGCGCGTCCACTTTGGCTTCCAGCTCTACTTTGACCATGTAGGCTGCATCTGTGTCCTTTATTGGATAAAGATAACACCGAGATCATTCATTACTGGAAATGGTCTCAACCCTAAGGTAAAAACAGGCCATTGTTTGGGCTCATTGTGCACAGAGGTTAATAATAGTTTCAAGGATCAAATATTTGCATAGAAAATCTGCACAGACCTTCTTCACAAGGACAAAGTTGTTCTCACACTCGTTACGCTTGTTGATCTCATCCTCATACCTGGAAAAGAAGAGGATGTGAGGTTGTGTGTATGTCATTTAAATGAACATTTCCTCCATCTCTATCTTTAAATATAACACATGGTAAAAGTAGATAAAGAACATGCAGTGTGAAGAGATACAGAGTACTCTCTATACTGTATGAAATTCAATATGTCATCAGTGTGGCCAGTGCTTTTGCAAAATGAATAGCTACACTGACTAAACCTCTTAAAAACTTTATGTAGCTTCACTGTATCTACATTTTCACACTGTATCACATATATCAAATCTTATTCCTACACCTCCCTGAATGTATGTGGTGTTTACAGTTGCTCAAATACACATGAGTCATATTTTATATAAAGTTCTCCACATTTGTTTTCTTTTCCTGGGGGTTTGGAGAAAGTGGAGCTGCACATCACATCTGTAAAATGAGGGGGTTTAAAGTATTACAGTGAAAAGCTTGAACTCCACTCACTTGTTCTTGAAGTCCTCGACCAGGCCCGTCATGTGATGCAGGTCCGACTCCAGTTTGACTTTTTCATGACCCAAGTTGTCCAGCTGCCTGCGCAGGTTGGAAATGTAGGCTTCAAACATGGCGTCGATGTTGGAGCGAGATGAGGTCTGTTCCTGCAGAAGTTTCCACTTGGTCTCAAGCATTTTGTTTTGCTGTTCTAGGAACCGTACCTGAGGACCGAAAAGTGGATTTATTATTAGTAAAAAGAGAAGCAAAGTGCTGTATTTTTGCTGTAAGAAAAAGTTTTCTAACCACTTACTTTCTCATTGTAACCTAAATACATAATGAATGGAGAGGGTGGCCATTGAGATATGGTGACAGGGAAGGAATGCATGTAATGAGTGAGTGATCAAAAAAGCATGAATGGTTTTGTTTGCTGATGGACAAAGACACACATGAACATCGACTTAAAGAAAAATGACTAATTGAACTTCTTTCACCTCCGAGTGTCAAATCAATTACTTCTTTCTCAAGTTTAACCCTTAGTGTCACATTTCAACACAATGTGGCACTGTTTCCCAATTGTGACAGAGTTCACCCCCTTTACTACTTTCCTATTGAGCGTCCCAGACCCTGGGTGGGGTCCTGTTACCACTCAGCAAACATGACGAGACACACACTGCTCTGTATGTGCGCCGTGTCGCAGTGGTATGTGCTAGGGTGGGAGAGTGGGCTTTGTTTTACAGTGTAAAGAATCAGCCTCGACGTGACTGATTTACAAGTGAACTTGCAGCCTACATCATTCCAGGGTGCCTCCTTAAACAACAGACAGATAACTGCATAATCAGGTCTGTCTGTGGTACAAAACTGCTTCTGTCTGTTGGTGGTCAGACATTTTTCTCTTGCTAACGTTCAAGTAATCTACATTTAATAAGGGTTGTGTAACAATGATTTATACCATTGTCAGGAAAATTGCTTTATTGACCATTATACAGCCCCATGAAGTGGACATTGCTCAGATTACTGACAGGTAGATATGTTTGTTTTATTTTGAATGATCTACTCCATTCAGCATTTAACAAGTTTGTCTTGTGCAACCCTTTCACCGACCACTCCCACTTTTCTTTTTCTGAGTTTGTTCAAGCTGTAAATATTCAGGAAATTAACTTTGAAAATAACGTGAAGCCAAAAAAACACCTGATACTTTTGTTTATTTTCATAACCACTCATTTTTCCAGGATATTGCGCACATGCTGGATGCACGCCTTCAGGCAACATTGTTCTGCTCCTCATCCCAGCCCTGTACGTACTCTGTGTCCAGCCTGATCCTCTTATCTGAGTTCTGGGATCTCACCTGAGACTGAAAACATTTGAGGAGGATAAAGCTTTACGCAAAACAAGCTGAATTACCCATGGATTTGGGTTTGTCTCGAGGGTATTTCTCCATTGTGAAGTCAGAGCTCTTTCACCTTCACCTGTTTTGGCTTGCAATGCACTAATTTCCTTTGCAGTGCCTGTGCTATTTTTTGACTGTGTGGTGTGGATTTGAGTTTTATCCCAAAGGAATATACACCAAATTATGAAAGTATGGATTGTGATTCCTATTCTTTGCTGCAGCGTAGATTTCAAATACAACAATTAAATTTGATCTTAAACGTCTCATCTTAAACAGAAGTGGACTGACCTTGTCAATGAAAGAAGCAAAGCGGTTGTTCAGGGTCTTGATCTGCTCCTTCTCCTGGGTGCGGACCGCCTGGATGGTGGGGTCAATCTCCAGGTTCAAGGGGGCCAGCAGGCTCTTGTTCACTGTCACCGCCGTGATGGGGGGCGCCACTTCATTCACCATGCCACCTCCAACGCCTCCACCGTAGCCTACATAGCCAAACTCTACTCCACCACCTCGTTGTCCACCCCCAGCCACAAACCCACCAACCACCTTGAACCCCCCGGCGCCCACAGCAGCACCACTGCTGCCCACTCCTCCATAGGAGCTGCGGACAGCGTAGCTCTGCCTGCCACTCCCCACACCACGGCCTCCATAGCTGGAGAAGGAGCGGCTGCTGAAGCCCTGGGTTGGGCCCCTGGAGGACGACACAGTGGAGAAGGTGGTGGTTTTCACAGCTCTGACAGACATGGTCACAGAGTGAGCCTGTTGCACTGAGGTGGTGTGAGAGGAGAGACTCTGCTGAGGGAAGGAGAGTCAGGCAGATAGACCCTCCCTGGTCCTCAGTGCTATTTATCAGAGCAGGGGAGGGACCCTGCTGAGGTGCGATTGGCTGGTGGTCTTGGTAGGGGAGTGAAGGACGAGGGGGGAGAGAGAGCGAGAGGGGGAGAGATGAGAGAATGTCAGGGAAGAAAATTGCATCACGTTACACATTCACAGTGCATTAACAGCACAGGGATTACATAATACTCTCTGTGCTGGGCTCTGCAAAACTCCTGGAAAACAGTGGCAAACTGTGATTTTATCCACCTTCAGGTGTTTGTGTAGTTGCATTTTCCACACTTCATAGTGATAAATACTCTCTACCTGATCTGTTCTGCAAACTTGAAATTATAATATGCTGCAAATGCATGAGTCAGCCACGGTCTGCAACCCTCGTAGCATTTTCTTCCCACAAGCATGCACACACACAGCACCAGAATAAAAAGTCAAACCTTGGGTATAATGAACAAGCGCACACTTTTATGACCTTCTCTGCTACTTTACAACACTTCCCACAGACGTGATATATTGCAAAGTAAATTGTGGTTGGCCAGTGTGATGTCGTTTACTTGTTGTTGGGCAGCGACTGCAGGTCTCAAAATTGTGGGAGTAGCAGATTTACCCACTGAAAATGTTCCATTACCTTTTTATACTTATGTGTTTTTAGGGATGTGTGTTCCCAGGAACTGATGCATGAAACCTTTATAAACAAAAATGAGTGAAAAAGAGTAGCATGTAGCACTGCATATAGAGCTTACATATAGAAAGAACATACAGTGCAGTGGGCTGAACTTTTTCATTATTCATGTTTGATGGACTAAATCATGCTATGAACACATACATGCATACATACAGTGACTATAGATATACATTCCTTCCATATCAGTCGGGCGTAGAGCAAACACACTTTGTCTTCATCTTTAACTCTAAACCCCACCTTAGCCTGAACAGTTGTCCCCACCCTCGCAAAGGCTGATAGATAGATAGATAGATAGATAGATAGATAGATAGATAGATAGATAGATAGATAGATAGATAGATAGATAGATAGATAGATAGTGTTTGTGTGGGTTTCCATGGTTTCACATGTTTGAGATAAAAACACAAGGCCTGAACATTTTTGTTTTATTTAAAACAGGAACTTCTTCTTCTGTCATCTCGCACTGTGGAAATCATGATTCACTTGTCACTCCAAGGATTTATGACTCGTGATGTTTTCTGAGCAATTCATCGGCTATTGCTTAATTTAACCAGCATAAAACCTCGTGCTCCCTCAACCAACATTTTCATGACACAGTGATCAGTTTGGTTTCCTAGTTTTAAGTGGTCATGACAAAAAAAACCCTTTCACCTATTTACGTGGTAATAAAAACAGCTAAATCACATGTTATACTGTTACATGCAAACTAAATGTGAACAGGCAGATAGGGCACATGTTGTGGAAAGTACAACCTGAAAGGGACTTTCAGGTTTTGAACCAATCAAAAAATGCATGTTAGGCTTGGCAAGTTGCAAACACTGACGTGATTCTTCACAATAGAGCTCTTGTGCTGAACTTGGAGGCAACCATATATGTACAAGTCAACCAGTTTCTGCTCTTTCACTAACTCTCAGTCACTCTGACAAACACCAGCTGATGATAATGAACCATCAGAGCTGCATTTGTTGCATGTTTGATGGCTTTAAAGTTGCTTTGTTCTTTCCTTCAGATAGTTTGTCATTCTTTCTATGTGAGACAACTAAGAGGATAATTTAAGAAAGTAGCCCTATGACCTTAAGTCTCCTCAGAGGCCAGTGATGTTTTGGTCTGTGTGAAGCTGCTATATGACACATCAAGACAGGAATGTGCTAAGAGAGACACATATGTGCTACAAGTCAAATAGGAGGGCTGGCGAGAAGATGAGCTAGTGGGGTATATGAGAAGACAATTAGCAAAGATAAGAAACAAACCTATTTCACAACCACTGACAGACTCACCGGGACGCTCAAGACAGGGTGGGAGACATGATAACACACAGTAGACCTAAATCTATATATACACAGTTATGACTGACTCCAACAAACATTTTGCAGAATATTATGTTCATGATAAACTTGACCATGGAGTACTTAAAGTTACACATACTTAACAAATAATATAAACAAACAAGAAACCGCTGCAAGGAATAGAAGAAAATCTGTCAAATGCCATAAAAGCCAATCTGTAAAAGTACCCATTCTGTGTAGTGTTGGTTTCATGTTTGGTCTTAAAGTTGGACTTTAAGTTCAGGAGGGTCCTGCCAAGCCTTCAATGCTATCAGAAGCATGTGTTATAAAAGTCCCTTCCTGCTTCACCCTTTAACTGTTCAAACATAAACAATGACAAAGGACATGAATAAACTGAGCACTGAGGCATGGAGTGCAGACCTAAGTAAACTCACTGCACATAAACTCAGTGTGACAATAAAGAGCATGCAGCCTCCCACCCAGTCTCCTGTTACAGTAGGTCTGTTTGCTTTGAGACTCACGCCCCCTAGTGACTGAATGATGGAGGTGGATGATTTCAACAAACTGTGCAGGAGCTATATCACAATGTGGTGGTATTGTATAGTCACAGGTTTGTTTTTTGTTGGTTTTCTTTACCACAAGCTGATCTATTTAATGAATCTTCTTCTGTACAAAAGGCCGTGGGATGACACTGAAGCTGAAATATCTCACACTGCCATGATTTCTGTGCTGAAGTTTGTGTTTTAATAAATGGTTTCTCCTCCTTAAATGTAACTAATCCTCTGTTTCCATGTGAAAACTGAGCCTATAGTGACTCTCCAGAGTGCCTCTTTTTATGTCTTCCTGTGAAATGTTTTTGTGCTAGAAATGGACATGACATCCCACAGAGAAAATGCCTCTCAGCCGACACATTTCACCAACCCCTGATGTATGTATAACCCTGACACTCTGACAATAGTCCTGGCCATGAAAGTACAATATAGATAAATATGAAAAAAATAACAAACTGACTCCTTTGGTGCCTTTGAGCATCCTGGGTAAGTCAGTGAGAAAAAGATAAATAGCATAAGGGAGGATACAAGGAAGTGAGTTAGAGTGTATCTCTCACATGCATGTCAATGGAGCACACAGTATGTATAAATATGCATATATGCAAATACATACTTCTGACTCTGTATATAAGTGCATGAGTGGGCTCATTCTGCTCTGGAGCTGAAAAAAGGGAAACCAGAGAGAAGAAGGGAGGGAAGTGAATTGTATCCAAGGCCACATCAGGCTGAGAGTGGTAATAATCTGACAGTTGTCCAGGATTTGTAAAGCACATAAATTCCTGTGGTCGTTTCCAGACTCCTGCTGTGTGCTCCTATGACTCACAGACTCCAGCTTGTCCAGTTTTCCAGTCTTATCTTTGGGAAGAGGTGTTTATTTAGATCCACATTATTGAAAAAAAATCTTCATTGATAATGTACACTGTTGAGATATTTTATGTTACACTGTTCGTCAAGTTTCTTTTTCCTCGTCTGGGTCTCAGCAGACGAGGAAAAATGTTGCTAACACACATTGAAACAAACACTGTCATGAGGTATGAGTCATGCTGATTTAATTTATCGTTCCTCTAATCTGCCTTTAGTAGTCATCGGTGATTCCTTTGCTACTCTCTGCAGTATGTTTTGCTTCTTATCAAGTAAAAGAAATAAGAAAATAGATTCGCAGTGAGGTGCTGGGAGAAGGTGGTGGGATGCGTGAGAAACGGTGAAAGCTGATCAACCATGAAAGTGAGGTGAGATCAGAAAAGAAAAGAAGTGGGTTGTATGGGAGCTCAGGAGGGTGTTGGAGTCTGTGGAATTTCCCCCAGTGGGTGGTTCATTTGTTTTTTATATCCACTTCTCTGGGGCTCAGGGTAAAAATCCTCTCTGGCCACAACTCTGGGCTCACTTAAACCTTTCCAAGGTCGGGCTGGGACACTGTACATTGCAGGCTGGTTTTGGGAAAATTATGCAGTTACTATGTCATTTGTTGATAGTGTGTTGCAGTGTCTTAACCTCTGTGTTTCTGTGCACCGGTTCATTCTGGGTAACACATCAAAAACGTGTTTTTTGAATAGATCGAGATTAGGTTATGTTTTGCTGGGGTTCACAGAGGATCAGTGAAGAACTTTTCATACTGAAATATCAAAGATAGCTGTCATGACAGATACAGTTTCAAAGATGATTGTTCACAATCCTCAGAAGAATTGATTTGTGCAGATAACTGCCTATAGTGTGACTGGTGAGAGAGGGCAGCTTTTATTTCCTACTGATTGTATTCTGAGCCAGGTATCAGCTAACCTTTGTTTTTCATGCTAAATGTGAAGCTTGGGCGTCCTTGGGTTTCCTTTTAAAGACGTCATGTTTCATTGTTCATATTGTTTTCATTTCCTATTGTATTGAAATTTGATCACAATTGTAACTGGGTTTTTTAAATAAATCAGTTTAGTCTCACTTCTAAAAGCTTTCTGATTGTATATACTGTGATCAAGGCATTTCTTAATTCCCCATTTTTGCTGTAGCTGTGAAATCTCAAGTTCCTCCTAGTGTAGATAGGAAGGTTGGCAGACTCAGCTTATTTTGGGGCCTGGCCGACCACAAAACTTAGAAACTATGCAGCCAGTGGTAGGCATTATGCCTTTTATGGGCAAACAAAAACTGTTGCTTACAAACTCATCTTGCCAAAAATATTATACCCCCTGACTTTATATTCCCTGTAATCAGAGCATACCATTTTTCCTGGACAACATGTCTCCTGCCACCTTCTTGTATATTTATTGTAAGGTGTAGTTTATGTGATGGAATTTAGTAAGTTTATCTACTTTGAAGGTATTTGAGTGTTTACACAACAAAATATGTTGAATGCGTTTCCCTGGAGACAGAAACTACAGTGTGGGTTGAAACAGGAAACATGTGAGTGAATGAGAGAGCAGTGAGAGGGAGCAGGAAACAAAGAGTGGGGCGATGCTGAAGTGGGCAGGGTCTGGGAGACCAGCTGTCATTGAGGTAGAGAGGCAGGACTATAAGTTCCCCACTTCCCGCTGCCAGCAACACTTTCTGAGCCGGCCAGCAGTGAGCCTCCACATCTCATTTTTCTCTTCACGCTCTGCTGTCCCTAAACTTCTCCAACATGAGCTTCAGACTCCAGCAGAACCGGGTCTCCATGACTCGCTCTATACCCGCGCAACGTGCTGTCAGTGTTTATGCTGGTGCTGGAGGAGACCATCGCATCTCCTCTGCCCCAGCGTTTTCTCTGCGTTCTGGTGCTCCAATGATGTCTTCATCTGCCTTCAAGGTGAGCAGTGGCATGGGGGGTGGCATGGGTGCCGGCTCATCTGCGGCAGCCGGTGGTGGTTCTGGTGCTGCGATCCTGGGCAACGAGAGGGGAGCCATGCAGAACCTGAACGACCGGCTGGCCAATTACATGGAGACGGTGAGGAACCTGGAAAAGGCCAACAAGGAGCTGGAGATGAAGATCAGGCAAGCCCTGGAGAAGGGAGGGCCTGAGATGAGAGACTACAGCAAGTACGAGCCCATCATCGAAGACCTACGCAAAAAGGTAAGAAGTAAAAGATAAACCAGTCATCAAAATGAGCTGGAGGAAGTTCAGCGTAAATCAGGCAGCTGTGGGTTTGAACTGGGTTGAAACAGCTTGATGAGATAGACAATGAAAAGATGAAGAGATTTAATTGTTTAAATGCTTTAGAAATGCTTTATTCAGGCTGTAATCAGTGTGAATCAGTGAGTGCATGTGATGGCATTCATAATCACAGTCTTTAAATGCAGATCTATTTTGGCAGAAAGTTTTGTGGGTGTATTCATTATTCACATAAAGCTACAGGCTGACTACTAAGATTTAAAAAGGTGTATGCAGAGACAGACAGTGTTCCCTTTGTAAGTTATCAAATTTCCAACCAGAGAATCAAGGGTGTGGTTGCTACGTTCTAGCCCTCCCCCCATAAAACTCTTTAGTGCCACAAAATGGCAGGAACTTCCTGTGGTGAATCACGAACACGAGGGCATCATCATGAGAGGCTGACTGAAAAGCTCTGAGATAGCCAGCACACAAAAGCATTTCCAAATGGTTCTGCTTGTTAAGTGGTGGTTCTACAAGCATGCAATGGTGGAGGAGGACCTCAATGGGAAACAGATGTGTGGTACTGACACACTCACACACAAAGGGTCTCAGACTGTGTGCACACTCAGATGCCTGAGAGTGCGATGGTTGTATAACAATCAGCTGCGGTCGGCAGAGTCAAATGTCACATTCTTCCCCAAAGTCCAGTTCTGCAATATCACATAATGGCACATTGATGGTGATACTTTGCATTTTCTCAGCACATAAAGGGACAAGTATTTCCTCTGTGGCAGGATACCATGGGCGCATTAAGTATAAACTCAAACACACTCACGCATAAAGAATTTGGACATCTCTGCACACATACAGCGATATACACAAAAGATAATGAGAGTGCAGCTGGCTGAGATTTGGAGAGAAGAAAACTTGTGTGTATTCTGACAGGAAACACATCTCTCCAACAAGACTAAAACAAACCAGATTCTGTTCTGGCACGGGAACATTCCCTCTTCCCGTTCTTCAGTTTGTGGTTCCTCTTTTATGACTGAGCGTTACTATGGATTCAACCATGTTGTGGCCCTATTGTGCAATTTGAGTTTAAGGTTTTTGGTACATGAGGGAACTAGTGATTCCAACCATATGGGTAATCTAGATCAGTGGGAAAAATGTGCTCTCAAAGCACAAAGCATTTCAACAGACCACCAAACTGTGCAATGAATGAAGAAGCTCCTGGTTAAATAACTGTTTTCTTTCTCACCAATAAAACTGGAACAAAATGAAACAGCTCTTTTGTGACACCCACCATTCAAATAATGTTAATTATGCAAACTCATTTTCTCATGATTTCTCTTTCTTTCCAGATCTTTGATAAGATAATGGAGAACACTCGTTTCGTGCTCCAGATTGACAACGCCCGTCTTGCTGCAGATGATTTCAAAGTGAAGTGAGTGATTTTTCTTTTCGTCTTATGTCAGTTTGTATTTGGGGCACTCTTTCTGTGACTTCACCACACTGCACAGTGTGAATATGAGTGTCTGCAATAGAGCTTGTGTCTGCACACACCTACAGGTTTGAGAATGAGCTGGCAACTCGCCAGTCTGTGGAGGCTGACATTGCTGGGCTGAAGAAAGTCTTGGATGAGAACAACATGAGCAGGATGAACATTGAGAATGAGATTGAAGGGGTGAAGGAGGAGCTCCTCTTCCTGAGGAGGAACCACGAGAATGTGAGTTTACATCAGAGACTGTATAGAAATCGACAAAGCAAGTGGTGCTCAAAAATTAGGCCAATGCAGAAGTGCAAAAAAGCTGCAATACTCCCGACTGCCACTAGTTGCCGGCTCCAACTGACTGAAAATCATGTTATCATTAAGTAAATGTTAGGCTTCAAAAAGAGAAAGATTTAAGGGCGTGGTGAGTTTGACTGACAGGTCTGTTTTCCAATGAGACTGAAGTCCAGTCCCATACACACGGGGCAGTGATCTGGGGTTCAAGGGTCAGACCTGCCTCCTTACTCTTCCATTTATTTTGAAATATGGACACATCAAGCTCCAAACAACAAAAATGGCAACATTCAAATGCCAACAAACTCTTGATTTCAAAATGCGAGTCCACAAAGCACCAGGGGATGTTGCACTTGCTTCACCCATGTCTATATACAGTCTATGGTTTACATGGGTCCTATAGTAATATCGCTTTACTACAAGCAGTGTGTAGAGTCATACACAAGTATTGAATGTTTACCTATTTCTCTCTCTGTGTCGATGCAACAGGAGGTGATGGAGCTGAGGAATCAGATTTCCCAGTCAGGCGTGCAAGTGGATGTAGATGCTCCCAAAGGTCAGGACCTGGCCCAGGTCATGGAGGACATGAGAGGCAACTATGAGAAAGTGGCTGCAAAGAATGCAGAAGATCTCAAACGTTGGCATGAAAATCAGGTAATGCAGAAGTGCTAAAAATAAAAGTACAATCATGAAAAAATACACTGAACTATCTTGTTTGCTCAACATCTCTCTCTCTCTCTCTTGTATTTCCATGTCAGATCACAGAGGTGCAGGTGCAGGTATCACAGAACACAGAAGCACTCCAGAGCGCCCAGATGGAGAAGGGCGACTTATCCAGACAGATACAGACCCTGGAAATCGAGCTTGCATCTCAACAGAGTTTAGTAAGGACTGAAAATGTTTATTTACATTTTTTTTATTACATTAGAAAACAAAATATTCACATCCAGTCATATATTCTAACATGGCATGTCACAATTGAGTAAAATAAAATACCCAGTGAGTATTTTATTACTTCAACACTGGGATATTCAAATGTGTTTGCTATTACATAACACCCACTTTTTCACTCATTCTAAAAAAAAGGCAAATATTCCATAAATGCTCTTTTTTTTGACAAAAGTTGATCTTTCCCAAGGTCTCCCAAGATAGACTTATTTGCTTAGAGTTTATGACAAACTCCTCATTCCTTTCTCTCAATCCGTTATCAGAAAGCCTCTTTAGAGGACACACTACGCAACACAGAGCTACGTAACAACATGGAAATAGAGAAGTACAACGGCATCATTATGCGCCTGGAGGAGGAGCTGACCAACCTGCGCGCAAACATACAGCAACAGAGCCAAGAGTATGCGACGCTGCTCAACATGAAGATGAAGCTTGAGGCAGAGATCAACGCTTACAAGAGTCTGCTGGATGGTGAAGACAAGTAAGGGTTATAAAGATGTGGAGGAGAAACAAAAACAGGTCAAAGCAAGATGGTGATGGTGGTGGAGGTGAATACTGACATTACTTGATATCCTGGTTTGCATGGTCAGGTTCAACTGCATCTTGAAGTGGGGTAGTAGTTTCAGTTGGCAACAATCACATGACCAGTTCAACGTTTATATTTTGGAAGTCTTAATGTTGTTTTGTGTGTTTCGTACAGGCTCCAGGATGCAGTGGATGAGCTGGTCTCCATGGGCTAATTTGGAATTTGGAAACAAAGGATCTGGAGAAGCACCAACAATGAAATCAAAGCTGCCCACATCTATCAATTATAGTAAAATGTTTTGCTGGTCCAACCAGCTTGAGGCATTTTGCAATAAAACCACATGCCATGCAAAACATAAATGATTTCAGCAACTCTTAATAAAGAAATTCTTGCACACCCCTATGAAACCAATAGAGAAGTTTCAAAGTAACCACTGCCCGACAGCAAATTATAAATGAATAAAACCACTTGTTGACCCTCAGCAATGTCCTTTGTTCATTTCTTGTTATCAGATAATGTGTGTTATTTTTTCAAGTTACCTTGTGAAGAAATGCCAGGTTGTTTGTAACCCAGAACAGGATTAATACTGGATGAACTGCAAGCTGGGTTAATTTGGGTTAATTTAACCCAGCTTTTTTTTACCCAGTATTCTATTGACCGACACAATATTGTATTGTTTTTATCCATTGACTGTATTAAATGAAGCAAGTGGGGCTCAAAGATGAGGCTGATGTGGAACAGCAAAATAGTGTAATACTCCTGACGGCCACTAGATGCTCATTCCAAAAAACTCAGTCAGTCATCTTCTATACCTGCTTTTCCACACTTGGGTCTCAGGGGTCTGCTGGAGCCTATCCCAGCTGTCATCCAACAGGAGGCGGGGTACATCCTGAACAGGTTGCCAGCCTATCGCAGGGCTAACACAGAGACAAACAACCACTCACACCTACGGTCAATTTAGTTTGATCAATTCACCTAACAAGCATGTCTTTGGAGTGTGGGAGGAAGCCGGAGTACCCGGAGAAAACCCATACATGCACACCGAGCCAAGATTCGAACTCTGAACCTTCTTGCTGTGAGGTACAAGTGCTAACCACTGCACCACCGTGCCACCCTCCAAAAAACTCTCCTCCCAATTTACTTGAATTCAATAATGGTAATTTTCAATCTTGAAATTCTACATTTTTCCACAAGACATTCTGATGACATTAGCTAAACTCAACTCTTCTCAATGATCTAGTGGTCAAATCACTATTGAGTAGATTTTAGGCTTCAGCAAAGCTGAAGTCAAGTCTCATACATATTGGACAGTGTCCTCAGGTTCAAAGGTCAGACCTGCCTCTTCACTCCTCCCTTCATATCCAAATACGGTCACTTCTGGCTCCAAACAACCAACATGGTGACGCTCAAATGCCAAATTCCTTGCTTCAAAATGTGAGTTGACAAACCAATGGGTGATGTCATGCTTACTTAGTCAATTTTTATATACAGTCTATTTCTTTATTTATTTATTTTACCAAAGATGTTATTGTTTTTATCCATTAAACTTAACATTTCATTCATTCAAAACAACCCATATTACTGGGTTGAATTAACCCAGCATGTAGTGAGCCTAATATTTACCCAGTTGTGGTTTGAAACACCCCAACATTTAAAAAAAAAAAAAACAGCCTACAGGAGTTATATAATTTTTTATAGATAAATAACATGGATAATTGAATAAAATGGGTGTTTCTGTTAACAAAAAATTGAACTTTATGTGAAATGGGTTACATGATTTTTGATTATATCAATCCCACAGTTTAAATCTTAAAGCTATAAATACAGCTGCAAAAAGTGTTTGGCCAGGAGTCATGCAGACCCAATGTGGTGTTTATTAGATGACTCATTCTGGAATAGTGTTTAAAATCATTAGCAGAAAAACATGCCCAGTGCCCTGATCTGGGAATAGTCTTAGTAAATTCACAATCAACACAATACAAAAATGAAAACTGATCGCCCTTAATCATACAAGCAGATTTATCAGTAAGGTGTACACCTTGCACAGGCAACTCTCTACCATTATATATGTACATAGAAAAGCTTTAAATTTGATGTTCGATTTGTATATCCGAGTAGCATTCAATCACAAGCCCCTTGGATTCAAGAATATTTAACCAAATCCAACAGCCCTAATTCAGTGTCACTTGATCTGTTTATATTTCTTTACAGCAAAGTTCTGGGAATGGAGCAAGGGTTTTGCTAGGTCTCACTTTAATATTTAATAATATATATTGAAATTTACAATGTTCATAATTCATCTCTGGGGTTAACTTAAATTAATAATTACACATGTAGGGTTGCAGTTTTTGTTATTTTTTCAAGTCCTACTTTTGGACATTGCTGTAAAAAGAACTGAATAAACAGTAAGTAACTGCTTCAGTGACACGTATGACAGAAATGGAGCTCAGAGGAAACATCAGTCATTGATTCTGAGCAGATGTGGGCCCATAAGTAAACAAGGGAGGAGACACAGCCGCGTGAACGGCGATGCGCGCTCCCGATAATAAACCTCTGACGCCTTCATCCGGGAACTACTACGAACTCGCTCTCCAACATGGCGGCGTCAGGTGAGGTTTATGTGGGTGAACGATCTTGGTCGGTTGTGGGGAATTTCATAGGGTTATACCTTCATACAGTTCAACAGATGAAGTTTGAAGATTGCTGAGTCTTTGCTGTATCGATCCGTGTCGTCGCCTTGCGTGTATAAATCCCGTCCTCCGTTGTTTTGGCCCGGTAAAGACGCTACTGCCAGAGGAAGGCGAATGAACGAATCAACGGCTTGCACAAATCTGAATGTTTTAACGTACAGATTACACGGGGGCTTTTTCCCCTACGAACATTATCGGGGTGTTTGGTGTTCCTGCGTTTGGGGCCACACAATATTGGGTGTATTGGACAGTGGGTGACACGCTATAAATTGTTTCTAACTGCGTGCAAAGCTGGCACATTGTATATCCGTAGCGGGGCTCGCCGTGGCGCTCGGAGCAGATAAGCG